>ONZH01006895.1:0-25047 GCA_900303285.1 Rhinella marina | reverse complement strand
TGAGGGGGGGGGGGGTTCAACTCCTGTTCTTCCATATTTGTAGTTCTGTTATGGCATTCTGGTGACATCTGCAGTCTGCTGTACTTCATGCCCTGCTCCAGTTGTACCTTCTTCATTCTCAATCTCACAGATTATGTTGGCATCCAGATTGACTGTAATTTCAACAAAAAGAAAGGAACCAAAAAGGTCTAAGTCAACAGACATGATGATGGTTATAAAAAGGACCTTAGAGAATATGTCTCCCATAAAACTTATACTTTTATTGATTAGGTTAAAAAATAACGTCACACATATAATTTCCTAAAAGGAGTATCAGTGTGTTGGTCTGGATCCCAGGAGGGGATAAACAATGTAAAGGAGTAGATCTGAGCCCTAGTATGTCCTGGTATATGGGCCCTGTGCCCAGGGATACCCCCTTATGGTGGAGATACCCTGTCCCCGTACCTAGGTCTATCTCTCCCTATTACACCCTAATAAAGATGTAATATCAGGTATTTGCCAAGATATATTAATCCAATGTAAACAATAAGTATCCAACTAAGGCTACTTTCACACTAGCGTTTTAAAATTCCGGTATTGAGTTCCGTCATAGGGGCTCAATACCGGAATAAAACGCTTCAGTTTTGTCCCCATTCATTGTCAATGGGGACAAAACTGAACTGAAGACAACGGAATGCTCCTGAAAGCATTCCGTTCCGTCTTCAGACCGGAGAACAAACCGCAGCATGCTGCGGTTTGCTCTCCGGTCCAGGCATCCGCACCAAGACGGATCCGGAATGACCCCCAATGCAAGTCAATGGGGGTGGATAATAATGGTAACCGGATCCGCCCTCCATTGACTTCCAATGGAGTCCATTACGGATCCGGGTACACATAGACACATACAGACATAAACATACACACACATAAAGACATACAAACACACATACATACTTACATGCTCCCCGGCAGGTCTTCGGAGCGTCAGGACGGCTCACACAGGTCACGATTCCCCACAGCGCCCTCTGCTGGGCGCCTGGTGGAATCGTCATGATTCCACCAGGCGCCCAGCAGAGGGCGCTGTGCGGAATCGTGACCTGTGTGAGCCGTCCTGTCCCTGACGCTCCGAAGACCTGCCGGGGAGCATGTAAGTATGTATGTGTGTTTGTATGTCTATATGTGTGTGTATGTTTATGTTTATGTGTATGTATGTACTGTGTGACATGTGTGGGGCCGGAGCGCGGTTCCGGCTCCACACATGTCACTGCGGCAGGCCTGATCCGGCAGCACCCTTCACCTGCCGGATCAGGCCTGCCGCCAGTGTGAAACAGCCCTAAATAATACCCCGACGCGTTTTGCCCAGCTACTGGGCTCCTCAGGGGGTGATAGTACAGTTAATGAATACAAATATGGATCCCAGGGGGAAAGATAAAGTGATACTTATCCTTGCCAAGACACCAGGTATGAGGTAGACGCTGGAGTCCTGCAGAGGCAAATTTGAGCACATGTCAAACAGTGATATCAGTATACAAAAAGTATGGATACAGATGGTGTGAACTTACTTTAATATCAGTGGCGTTGTTTCTGGATTTATCTTAGTAATACGTCTGTTTAGATTTAATATTTCCAATGGCTAGTTTTTTGGCAGGGACATTATTTACTGAAGCTTTAATCAAAGAGGCACATGAAATCTTCTCAGATAAAGACATTACAAACCAAACTACTACTACTTCCTGTAAACAGATCTTTAAGGACCTCTATATTGCGTATAGAAACAACATACAGTCTTGGTGGGAGATTAGAACGTGGGAGAGCTATATTTCACACCAAATTGTCCCCAAAGGCCTGCGTATCTTTATTAAGCCAGCAGCACGAATCAATTCCACACAATTAACCATTAAGTGGGAACAGGAATTGACTCAAAGCTCCCTTAGATTAATGACCATCCTTCTAGAGGAAGAAAGAAAAGTGTTTGAAACTACATCAGTGACTTTAAGGGAACAAATTGACTCTGCCCTTGGGTTCAAGAGTGATCCTGATTTTTCTAGACGCGAAGCTTCTCTACAAACGTCGGTGGAAAAATATCAGATCCTCCTCAAAGAGAGGAAACACCGCCAATTTGTGAGAGACCTGAGCGAATTTAGAGAAAACCGAGCCTATACAACTCCCATCAGACAGGAGAATAAAACTGAGTCTGAGGTATCCTCATCTGATATCTCGGACTCGGAAGGCTCTTCAAAACGCTCCTACACTCAAGGGCCAAATCAGAGATTTAGAAATCAAGGGAGGGCTGGTAACAAAGGGAAGAAAAGATGGGAAAAACAACCCAAGGGACCGTTAACAAGCAATATGCCTGGTCCATCTACCTCCATCTCTTCCACTACCTACTCATCTCAAACACAATCTCAGGGTATTCCTTTTTTAAACCAGGTACCTTACCAACTACGGGACCGGTCAAAAGGAATAGACCAGAAATCTCTGACGACTCCCTCCAAATAATTAATCTGTCTAACCGCATATTGGCCGTTGACGAAATAGAAGTATTAAAAAAGGGTCTGTCCTTTGTACCAACTACGAGGTTTGACCCGTTTATTCTAACCAAGGACCTTAATCTATTTTGTCGCAGACTAAAATGGTTTAAATTTTATCAAAATGCTAATCAACAAACCTGTGCAACAATGGGGATTGATGAGAAGGACTTCCCTGATTTCCAAAATTTACTTGGACTCCTGGAAGAGGGCTCCAGAACACCAGGGGAAGGCCCTTTTACCGATCTTCGGCAAAAAAGCACTAAACTACCTCCGGCTATTAACACTGAACATATTGATATCTTTTTAAGGATGGTCACTGCAGAAATTGAACATTTGGGGGCCACCAACACATTCTGTCTTAATCTTACTCCTTCGGAGACTCAAGCCCTTACAAATCTAGAAAGGGACCATAATATCATTATTAAACCCTCCGATAAGGGGGGGAATTTAGTTGTTTTGGATCATACCAGATACATAAATATGTGCATGGACTTACTCAATAATCAAGATAACTATCGTGTTCTTTCAGAAGATCCCACCATCCCTTTTTTATCTGAACTTAAGGAGATTCTGATTAATGGCATGAATGACAAGGTAATAAATGAACGTGAATATGATTTCTTGTTACCAAAAAACCACGTATAGCTACTTTTTATACACTACCGAAAGTCCATAAGGGATTACATGCACTTAAAGGGAGACCAATTGTATCTGGTATTGACTCCCTTACTCACCACATTGGGATTTATATTGACAAAATTCTCAGGGAATTTGTGGTCTCCCTTCCATCATATATAAGGGATAGCATGGATTTCCTGAGAAGGATTGAATGTCTCTGCATCGATCCAGACTCAAAGTTGAGCAGTATCGATGTAGAGTCTTTGTATACTTCTATACCTCACGAAGTAGGCATACATGCTACTGCCTCCTTCTTAAAGACTCGAGGCACTCAATACAACAAACATAACCAATTTGTGTTGGACCTCCTAAGATTCACTTTGACACACAATTATTTTATCTTTAATGGTTATTTCTACCACCAGCTCAGGGGGACAGCGATGGGGAGTCCTTGTGCCCCATCGTATGCCAATCTCCTCCTGGGCTGGTGGGAGGACACCATTGTTTTTCTTGACCAGTCCAATTCTTGGTGTGACTATATACCCTTTTGGGTAAGATTTATTGATGACATCTTCCTAATCTGGACTGGCGACATGGATAGATTCCATGAATTTATATCTGCCCTCAACGTGAACCATATAGGACTGTTCTTTACATCCGTTATAGATGACAGATCTATTACATTCTTGGATCTGAACATCTATAAAGGATATGACCATCTCAATACCTCAGTTTTCCGCAAACCCACAGCTACCAATAATATCCTATTATGGAATAGCCATCATCCAGGTCCTCTTAAACGAGGCATTCCAAGGGGCCAATTTCTGCGAATACGCAGAAATTGCTCAGACATGGACTCTTTCCATTCAGAGTCCAGGAAACTGTATAACAGATTACGTCAGAGGGGTTACCCTCAAAAGGTACTGAGGGAGGCCTTTAAAAATGCAGTGATGCAGGATAGGAATACACTCCTGGTCCCGAGACATAGGAATTCTCAGATACAAACTGAAATTCGCTTGATCACGACCTATGATCAGGCCAATAAACAAATAAGGGACATCCTGTGTAAATTTTGGCCCATCTTACAGATGGACCAAGACTTAGCACCAGCCATTGCGCCTTTCCCACGGATTACATATAGAAAAGGTCAAAGCCTTCAAAACAGATTGGTTCGTAGCCATTATCAGGGCCCAAAAAGGGAGGGCACATGGCTGGATAGAAAGCCTATTGGAATGTTCAAATGTGGATCGTGTAAGGCCTGCAAGTACGTGCGTACAACTAAAACAATACAGAGTTCAGTTACCAACCGGGTCTATAAAATCAATGATTTCATAAACTGCCGCAGTAGAGGGGTGATTTACGTATGTCAGTGTCCATGTCCTCTGGACTATATAGGTAAAACCAATCGGGAACTGAGACGTAGAATATTAGAACACATAAACGATATAAAAAAGAAAAAAGACACCCCTGTGGCGGATCATATCATCAGATGTCACAATGGTGACCCTGACTTGGTACGATTTGCAGCGATTCAGGTGATTCCTGAATCCAATAGAAAAGGTGACTGGGACCGAGTTCTCTTGCAGAGAGAATCAAAATGGATCTATTATTTTCGGTCCCAGTCCCCTTCAGGACTTAATGAAAGACTTGACTATACATGTTTTGTCTGAGGCTTTATTATTATTATTATTATTATTATTATTATTATTTTATAGAATCCCTTTTTGTCAATCTAGCCAGAGGTACGAAAAGTGCCCGAAAATTTCTTAAAGTGAATATATCATCATTTTATAATGAGTCATCAAATAAATATCGGTATTTATGACAAACTCTCTTCTACCAGTTGCCACACAGTATAGTTTAACATAACATTTGGGCACATATTAATGACATTACCCTTTGTCAATTCAATCAAGGGTTTAATATTTGTGGAAGTACCTGTTTTATGGAGCCGCAGGGAGACTACCTCTGGCGATCATAAATGCGTTCCACAACACCCAGATTATGCGTTCCATTGTGTGATTTAGCTAGCAGCATCATCGGATGTGATGCGCGCGCTCTATCCTGCGCTTCACTTACCGGAAGTAGGCGACACTGCATCGTTGGATATGATTCGCTCCATGATGCATTCCATCTACCGGAAGTGGGCGGCAGTCCATCACCGGATGTGACACTTGCGTCTCACTATGCGCTCCACACACTGGAAGCGCTAATCACAGCGGATGGTAACCGCTGCTATGCCACAGTATTTAAACCCACATGGCGTCTGAAAACACGTGCATCAGCGCCATGTGGGGATGACAACGCCACTGATATTAAAGTAAGTTCACACCATCTGTATCCATACTTTTTGTATACTGATATCACTGTTTGACATGTGCTCAAATTTGCCTCTGCAGGACTCCAGCGTCTACCTCATACCTGGTGTCTTGGCAAGGATAAGTATCACTTTATCTTTCCCCCTGGGATCCATATTTGTATTCATTAACTGTACTATCACCCCCTGAGGAGCCCAGTAGCTGGGCGAAACGCGTCGGGGTATTATTTAGTTGGATACTTATTGTTTACATTGGATTAATATATCTTGGCAAATACCTGATATTACATCTTTATTAGGGTGTAATAGGGAGAGATAGACCTAGGTACGGGGACAGGGTATCTCCACCATAAGGGGGTATCCCTGGGCACAGGGCCCATATACCAGGACATACTAGGGCTCAGATCTACTCCTTTACATTGTTTATCCCCTCCTGGGATCCAGACCAACACACTGATACTCCTTTTAGGAAATTATATGTGTGACGTTATTTTTTAACCTAATCAATAAAAGTATAAGTTTTATGGGAGACATATTCTCTAAGGTCTATTATATGTTACAAAATTAGATGATCTCCATCCTATCTGGATTTATCTTAGTAATACGTTTGGTTATAAAAAGGACATGAACAGGTAAAGAATGTTGGGCTCTCTCACCATGTGAGCAAGATACTGAAGGGATATGCAATTCTGGCTCTTGGGCACTGGTAGTGGTAAAGCGTGAGGTATCTGTAGCGACATCTGAAGTCTGCTGTACGTCTTGTTCGGTCACAGTTTCACCATCCTGACTGTCATTCTCAGTGGTTATTTTGCCATACACATTTCCTGTGATTAAAATAAAAAAAATTATCACTGATGCTTAAAAAATACAGGACATGAACAGATAAAACTTGTTTGTTTTTTCTTTTACTGTGTGGGCAAGATGTTGCAGGGGTGTTCAAATCCTGTTCTTGGGCCTATGCAGTGCTGGTAAAGCATCTGTAGCGACATCTGCAGTATGCTATGCGCCATGATCTGTCACAGTTAAACCTTCTTGACTCTCAAGCTCAGAGATTATTTCGTCATCCACATGTCCTGTGATTAACAGGAAGAAAGGAAACAAAAAACATTGTTCATAGTTGAGTGACATGTCCAATGGGTTAAACATGATGTCTGGTCTGCAGATACCATGTTATAGAGCTGGAGTAGTTGAGCAGAGATTGATGTACAATTTCGTGGGACAATATTTATTAGCACTTGCAATTCATTCATTCATATTCTTGGTCATGCTGGGCTTTGAAGTGAATTGACAGAGAAAATTGACAATCTACTCAACTCACCCTGCTCTATAACATGCTGCCGGCAGATTACACCACAATTGTGAAATAAAAGTCACATTTTTTCAAATACAACACTTGCACATATATGCCTACCTTCATTGTCTTTTTTTCTATTCAGCCAGGAACACAATAGAGACGAAAACACGTTAGCTTGTTTCTCTCTATCCTTGGCTCTTTTTCTGAATTGTGCTCCTGATGGTCTCTTGGGCTTGGACATTATATGATTCTGGGTCTTGACACTTTGAGTGAGAAATCCAAGCCCAATCACAGTCATAGGTAAAGAGACCTAAGATACACGTCAGGAAAAAATACTCTCAGTGACTAGGAATTTTAGTGAACAACAAATTAAGTTATAGAAACCAGTGCCAGACAGCTGCTGACAAGGCCAATAAGATAATGGGTTGCATCAAAAGGGGCATAGATGGTGGTGATGAGAACATAGTCCTGCCACATTACAGATCACTAGTCAGACCACACATGGAGTACTGTGTACAGTTCTGGGCTCCTGTGAACAAGGCAGACATAGCAGAGCTGGAGAGGGTTCAGAGGAGGGCAACTAAAGTAATAACTGGAATGGCCTGGGCTGGGGTGGACTACAGTACCCAGAAAGATTATCAAAATTAGGGTTATTCACTTTAGAAAAGTCTGAGGGGAAATCTAATTACTATGTACAAATATATGAGTGCAAGCCAGCTGTCCAGGAGGGGAGAGGAGAGAGCGGGGGTCACTGGTCAGACTCAGTCACTTAAGCAGTGCAGGACACTCAGGCTATTAGAAGAAGCAGCCTGACTGAATCATTCTGGTCAGAGACAGGACTAGTCTGAGAAACTGTAGGCCAGTAAAAGTTAGGCAACATTGCCAATATAATTTGCGATATTGACCACCAGTCCTGGCCTGTCTGTCCCCTCACCTCCTGGGCAGCAGTGGCCTGGGTCAGCGGCTGAAACAAACAAACTAAAGGCTCTTCGCTCTTGGGCAGGGCAACAACAATTATTTGTGACCTGTCCTGACCTGACTGACCACCAGACCAGCAGCAGTCCCCGACTCCCCCCCTGTCCCCTCATCACAGCTGAGGCTGAGCTCACCGTGGATGGATCAACTTTCAAGACAGACTCAGTCCGGCTCACCGTCCTCCTCCTCCGCAGGGCAGCTGGCTGGCAGCAGCAGGGCCAGGACCAGGCAGTGAGGCAGGCCACAGGGCAGGCGGCAGGCAGTGGATCGCCTCTGACCAACACAAGGGGCTACGGGCTCTTCCTCGCTCCTTGCTCCGCGGTCTCCTCCGGCTCCTCAGAGTGACTCCTCTCTCTTTCCAAAAGGGCGGGAAGGGAGTTCTTCCCGCGCTCCTTTATTGCCTGGCTCTCTCCAAAAGGCGGGAGTTCTTCCCGCGCTGCTCTTCCCGCGCTAATTTTGCCTGCCCCGCCCCCAGCCACCACCGCTGCGAGCCTGCGTCTAGTTAACCTGACTTCACTGCATCAATGTACGCCAGTCTGAGCTCAGCCCGGCTCAAGCGCTGCTGCGGCCTGGCTCTTCCGAGTTCCGAATCGAATCCGGCGACCTGTCCTGTCTGATTCAGATCGATTAGCCTGCCTGGCCCTGCTGGACTGGCGGCTGATCTGATCTGTTCTGGGGTCGCGCCTCCGCCGGAGAAGATGATGATCATTGTGATTTTTGTGAGAGAAATCAAATAAAGTTTTAACTTAGTTATAAACTTTAGTTTTTTGGGCCGCTGGCTGGCTGTGCCCCCCTAGTGCTGCGGTCAGTCTGCGCCCGGGGCACATGCCCCGTCTGCCCCCCCCTGGCTACACCCCTGCTCTGCCGTGTGCCAAAACTGCAGTTTATTACCACACGTGTGGTGTTGCTGTATTCAGGAGAAAATGATAAATAAAATGTGGGTTTGTTTTTCTCCTGTTAACCCTTGTGAAAATGAAATATTTGGACTTGTGACATTATGTGACATTATCTTTTAAAATAAAGTTTTTAGCTCAGTTGTCAACATTCATGGCACCCACTGGGAACTGACCTTTGACATCATAAATGATACTGGAAACTCTGCCATCTGAATTTCCTAATTCATGAGCTATAACACTGACTTTAACCTGACAATATTTCAAAATCATGGCCTCCACTTTATGGCACATTTCCTCTGAAGATGCTTTGACAGGTCGCCCTTAACAGGGGTTATCTTCAGTTGATTCCCTACCCCATTAAAACTGCTTGGCCCCAAACTTTACTTGGTAGTAATAAAGTGCATCATCACCATATACATCAGTCATCCCTTCATGGATTTCTTTTAGGCTTCTTTTCTTCCTTTGTAAGGAATTTAATCATGGAACAAAGCTCCAAATCTCTCACTTTTTTGTAGACCTGCACTGTACTGAACTTGCCATCCTGTCACCTCCAGTGCTTTCATCAGAACTGGTATTTTGTGTGTTGCATGTCCAGACATATCTCAACCTGCACAGACAAGCTCAGCTCTCTAACAAAGACACTGTTAGGCCTAGTTCACACTTCAGTGTTTGGTCAGTGATTTCCATCAGTGAAAACCAGGTGCGGTTCAAAAACACAGAACAAATGTAGATCTTTCCATTGTACCTTATCTATGGAGGCTCCATTCCAGGTTTTGGTTTAAAAATCACTGATGTAAATCACTGAAGTGTGAACTAGGCCTAACGCGACTGTGTTGCTGTGTTATGCTTTCTGGTAGGGCTCATCTTGCTGATTAAAACAATGCCTTTCTTTTGTCTGTGCAATAAACAGCTGTAGAGATATCTGCGTTTTTATTCATATGCAAAAGTGAAATTGGAGCACCAGTAGGTGGGGGTGAATCATCTGAACACTGCTATATAACATTCTCTGTTATCTGCAGACTCCCTCCTCCCCTTTATTGACAGAGCTAAACATCAGGCTGAGCTGTGTGCTAGCAATATCATACACTCTATGTACTATAGGTTCACCACACTGATATCCAGGGTTGCCAACCTTTCTTTCAAATTTTTCTGGACAACTGAACCAAAGTTTATGGACAGCCCAACATTTTTACGGTCCCTTTTTAGAGGACACACTCCTTTTCACGCCCTCAAAATGCCCTTAAATTAAAAGCACTGCAGAATAAAAAGGATTGTTCAGTAAATAAAAATAAAATATGGCAGCAGCATATGGAAAAAAATCCACAATTCTCAGCTGTTACATCCCCTTTTCTAGTCTGAGTGCTTTGTTTATATGGCTGCAGTAATGATGCCTGTGACATGCTGGACATTCTGGCATCAGTTCTGCTGCCATGTCAACAAAGACTGACAGGGATGTAACAGGCAAGTGTGCACATCTGTCACAGTGTTGGTGATGTGCAGGTGTGTGGCATGTGACCACTGCAGCCAGTCCTCAGCATTAGATCACTGACTGGTGATTGGCTGCAGCAGTAACATGCCATATATCCTGCTGTAGTTAGTTTTCAGCTGCAGAAAATGGCGTTGAAGGAATACGTGAGGCATATTTGGATGGACATTACATTCACCAATACCAGACATACAAGATAATACAGCACCACATACCTCTTAAATTCAGTGACGTCTTGACATCTCCCTGATCTAGATGTTCTCTTTTCTCATCTTCTGTATTTGACTCAGACAGCCATGATGAGTTCCTTCAGCCACTTCTTCTCTCTGCAGAGTTTGACACAAAGACACCTTAGATTACCCACTTTTCTATACTAAAGACTATTTGCACTTTTACTTCGATTATCATTAGCATGTCTCATTCTCCACCTCAAGCTGCTCCATTGACGAGGTCTGCTCTGAAGCCATTTCCAGGGAACAGGAGCAGAGAATTTAAATTATTTTTCCCCAAAAGCATTAAAGGGTCCAGACAGCACCGAACACTCAGTTTCAGAGAAGGTTACTGTGGGCAGCCGGGATAGGTGGTCTCTAATCTTTATAACATGGGATGAGACAATTCATTTTCTGTACGACTACACAAAGATCTGGTGCATGAGCTATCCATATGCCCTTATATACTACAGGCCTACAATAAATAATGCATAGACGTGACATATGGCCATATAGGTGAACAGACATACATATACAGGAGGGGCCCTGCCCCCCACCTCAGACCTATCGCATATACAGGACATTTATGCACGTACATGTATGGATATCAATCTCCTCCCATCTCCATCGCTCATGCGGCAGCCATAATGTGTTCACAGGAAACTCCGCCCCACCTACTAGGCAGAACTGGTCGCACTTGTTGCTTGCTTGGCTGCTGGCTGCGCGCCTCCCCTGGGCTGGCTCCTTCATTCTGCTGCCCGGCCCCTCCACAGTAAGTAACTGGATGATCCTTGCACGCTGACGGCGGCCCGCCCTCTCAGAGCGGCAGCGCCGCCGGAACATCTCTACACTGCCCGCACAGTCTGTACTATGCATGCATGCGCAGTACAGACTTCGGGTTTTCGGCAAGAATTAACGAACGTTCTTTTTTTCTGCCGGACGCTACAGACGGCAGAGAAAAACAACCATTGTTTGCGGACTGTCAGTAAATTTACGGATGGTTGGCAACCCTGCTGAGATC
The DNA here is from genome assembly GCA_900303285.1 of Rhinella marina. Taxonomy (NCBI): domain Eukaryota; kingdom Metazoa; phylum Chordata; class Amphibia; order Anura; family Bufonidae; genus Rhinella; species Rhinella marina. The sequence continues at coordinate 13,721 of ONZH01006895.1, read as the reverse complement.
TGCTCAGAAAGTGAATTTACATATTACTGCTTTATTCACAGGCACAATGTATGATAGCTTCTAAGCATAGACAAAACTAATATATCTATGTGGTAATGCTACATAGTGATATTCCTAGCACACAGCTCAGCTTGATGTCTAGCCTTGTCAGTCAAGAGGAGGGGGGAGTGTGCAGATCATCAGGGGTGTTACAAAGCAGTGTTCAGATGATTTAGCCCCGCCTCCTGGTGCTACAATTGCATCTGAATAAGAACGCAGATATCGCTACAGCTATTTATCGTACAGACAAAAGAAAGGTATCATTTTAATGAGCATGATGATCCCTACCAGGCAGTATGTCTGGTTTAATAGGGTTGATCCTGGTGACAGGGCTTCTTTAAAGGAAATGTATCACCAATTTTTTTTCTGCTAGTTAAAACCAGATAGTAACACATATCTTTTTTCTAATCTCTTTATTTTCTGATTGCAGATTTTTTTATTCTATTTCCTGAACATGGTTATGGGGCTGCCATCTTGCCTGAGCTGTTGTTAACAGCATTTAGAAAGCATTAAAGAAGAACTCCCGCAAAAAATTTTATTCTCTGACCTGTTAGAAAGGTGCATGATATAATCTGTAGTGAATGTCATTTTCTTATCATTGACTGTTTCTGTGAATAAAAACCTCTCTTCTTATTGTAGCTGGGTCATGTGACCAAACAATTGACCTCCAACTGACCCAGGAAAAAAAAGCCAGTAACTGCTATATTCATTCCTATGGGAGCCTCACTTTCAGTCTCATAGGAATACATAGAGAATTAGACTTCCTGTCCACACATAAGTCTATGTGTGAGTTGGTGGGTCTAATTGCTGGTCACATGACACAGATAAGAAACTTCAGGATGATATAAGTCAAAAATTCAGACACTGGTAAGAAATGACATTCACTACAGATTACATCATGTACATTTCTAGCAGGACATGGAATAAAATTTTTGTCGAGAGTTATTCTTTAAGAAAATTAATTTTATGGCAGCTACATGGTCCATAGACACAATGGTCAGGAGTGGACCTCATTGACTTGTACAGTGGGGAAAAAAAGTATTTAGTCAGCCACCAATTGTGCAAGTTCTCCCACTTAAAAAGATGAGAGAGGCCTGTAATTGACATCATAGGTAGGCCTCAACTATGAGAGACAAAATGAGAAAACAAATCCCGAAAATCACATTGTCTGATTTTTAAAGAATTTATTTGCAAATTATGGTGGAAAATAAGTATTTGGTCACCTACAAACAAGCAAGATTTCTGGCTCTCAAGACCTGTAACTTCTTCTTTAAGATGCTCATCTGTCCTCTACTCATTACCTGTAGTAATGGCACCTGTTTGAACTTGTTATCAGTATAAAAGACACCTGTCCACAACCTCAAACAGTCACACTCCAAACTCCACTATGATAAAGACCAAAGAGCTGTCGAAGGAGACCAGAAACAAATTTGTAGACCTGCACCAGGCTGGGAAGACTGAATCTGCAAATGGCAAGCAGCTTAATAATTAGAAAATGGAAGACATACAAGACCACTGATAATCTCCCTCAATCAGGGGCTCCACGCAAGATCTCACCCCGTGGGGTCAAAATGATCACTGGAAAATGAAGAACTGTGAGCAAAAATCCCAGAACCACATGGGGGGACCTAGTGAATGACCTGCAGAAAGCTGGGACCAATGTAACAAAGGCTACCGTCAGTAACACACTACGGCGCCAGAGACTCAGATCCTGCAGTGCCAGACGTGTCCCCCTGCTTAAGCCAGTACATATCCAGGCCCGTCTGAAGTTTGCTAGAGATAATTTGGATGTTCCAGAAGAGTATTGGGAGAATGTCATATGGTCAGATGAAACCAAAGTAGAAACACAACTCTGGAGGAGAGTGAATGCTGAGTTGCATCCAAAGAACACCATACCTACTGTGAAGCATGGGGGTGGCATCATCATGCTTTGGGGCTGTTTTTCTGCAAAGGGACCAGGACGACTGATCTGTGTACATGAAAGAATGAATGAGGCCATGTATCGTGAGATTTTGAGTGCAAACCTCCTTCCATCAGTAAGGGCATTGAAGATGAAACGTGGTTGGATCTTTCAGCATGACAATAATCCCAAGCACACTTCCAGGGCAACGAAGGAGTGGCTTCATAAGAAGCATTTCAAGGTCCTGGAGTGGCCTAGCCAGTCTCCAGATCTCAACCCCATAGAAAACCTTTGGAGGTGGAGTTGAAAGTCCGTGTTGCCCAGCGACAGCCCCAAAACATCACTAGAGGAGATCTGCATAGAGAAATGGGCCAACATACCAGAAACAGTGTGTGCCAACCTTGTGAAGACTTACAGAAAATGTTTGACCTCTGTCATTGCCAACAAAGAATATATAACAAAGTATTGAGATTAACTTTTCTTATTGACGAAATACTTATTTTCCACCATAATTTGCAAATAAATTCTTTAAAAATCAGACAATGTGATTTTCTGGATTTGTTTTCTCATTTTGTCTCTCATAGTTGAGGTCTACCTATGATGTCAATTACAGGCCTTTCTCATCTTTTTAAGTGGGAGAACTTGCACAATTGGTGGCTGACTAAATCCTTTTTTCCCCACTGTATGGGAGAGTTTTCTAGACATGCTCTGTGACCTGTGCAGAGGTCATTGTACAAGGAAAGAATAGATGAGCTTTGACAATCACCTATTGTGAATGGTGGACCCTGTATTATCTGCCATTGTAATCCTGCCTGTAATGTATCACCTCTGTGTATAGATAAGGCTACTTTCACACTTGCGTTGTGGTTTTCTGGTATTGAGATCCGGCAGAGGATCTCAATACCGGAAAAAAACTGATCAGTTTTGTCCCCATGCATTCTGAATGGAAATAGATCCGTTCAGGATGCATCAGGATGTCTTCAGTTCAGGCAGCTTTCAGTTTTGTGGGCGGACACAAAACCGCAGCAAGCTGTAGTTTTGTGTCCGGTTATAAAAATTGAAAGAAACTGATCAGGTACTGAAACCAATGTAAGGCTCCATTCACACGTCCTGTTTTTCTTTCCTGATTCAATCCTGATTTTTTCAGGACCCATTGAAATGAATGGATCCAGATCAGGATCAGGATCGAATCAGGAAAGAAAAACAGGACGTGTGAATGGAGCCTAAGTCAATGGTGACGGATCAGTTTTTTTTAGGAGACCTCTTTCACATTAGCGCCAGCAGGGATCCGGCAGGTGAAGGGTGCTGCCGGATCCGTGCTGCCGCAGGGACATGTGTGGGGCCGGAGCCGCACTTCGGCCCCACACATGTCACACAGTACATACACACACACACAGACATATACACATACATACTTACATGCTTCCGGCAGGTCTCCACAGCACAGTACAGGAGCAGGACGGCGCGCACATAGGACGATTCCCCACAGCGCCCTCTGCTGGGCGCCGGGTGGAATCGTCCTATGTGTGCGGCGTCCTGCTCCTCCTGCGCTATGGTGACCTGCCAGGAGCATGTAAGTATGTATGTGTATTTGTATGTGTATATGTCTGTGTATGTTTATGTGTATGTCTGTATATGTGTATGTCTGTATGTGACGGATCCGTCATGAACTCCATTGAAAGTCAATGGAGGACGGATCCGTTCACCATTGTATCACACCAAACGGATCCGTCTTGGTGCGGATGCCTGGACCGGAGAGCAAACCGCAGCATTCTGCGGTTTGCTCTCCGGTCTGAAGATGGAACGGAATGCTTCTAGGAGCATTCTGTTATCTTCAGTTCAGTTTTGCCCCCATTGACAATGAATGGGGACAAAACTGAAGCGTTTTATTCCGGTATTGAGCCCCCTATGACGGAACTCAATACCGGAATTATAAAACGCTAGTGTGAAAGTAGCCTAAAAAAACGGATCCATCACCCATTGACTTTCAATGTACTGTACTTAGTGCCTAATTTTTTTCAGTTTTGACATCACACAACTGCATCCTAACGGAACGGATGCATCCTGATGTGCAAAATCAAAACGGATCAGTTTAATTCAGGTATAGAGATCCTCTGCCGGATCTCAGTACCTGAATTAACAACGCAAGTGTAAAAGTAGCCTAAGAAGGTAACTGAAGTAAAGTGATTTGTACAGACCAAGAAGTGGTGACTATTCTTAGGCTTAGTGGCCAGTGTGAAAACTGCGGAATTTTACGATTTTTGTTTAAACATAGATAGTGACATGGAAAATTAAAAATAGCATCAAAAATTCTTTAAAAATGTGTTAAACAGAACAACAGGTAATTTTTTGATGACACATTTTCTTTAAGGGATAATAAATGAGACAAAGTTACATAGTTGGAAAAAGACAAAAGTCCATCAAGTCCAACCTGTAATCCTGCTATATCGATCCCTGGATCAACGTCCATCTCAAAAGGGGTTGGGGCAAAGGGAAAGGGTGTGTAGAACAAGATATTTATACATTGTCATAAGCTTCAATGTTATTTTGAATTAAAAAGTCATCTAAACCTTTTTTGAAGCCATCTCCTGTATTTGCTGTGACCAGTTCCTGTGACAGGCTATTCCAGAGATTCACAGATCTTACTGTAAAGAATGCTTGTCGCCTCTTATTTTTTTTTCAACATTAGATTTTTATTCTTTTTCTTATTTAAGAACAGTTTACATACAAGGTATGAAGCACATTGCATAACAAAAATCTGATGCGCAGGTCAGAAAAATCTTTCAGTCATGGTACATTACTGTGTCAGTCAACGGTTATACAAGCACAATTTAGTAGACAAAGCTCCTATAGTGCACTTCACCCTACATAGCACAGTGAAGAGTCATCCTACAAAAAGCCTGTTAAGTACGGTTAGGGACTTCCGGTTCAGGCGCAGATATGAGAGGAGTGTGAGAGAAGAGCTCCCAATAACATCCCCCACAGACCAGCAATAAATTACCCACAAAGACAAAAGACACACCTAAAGGCCCTTTTAGACGGGCTGATGTGTCTCCCTGCCCGAGCGCCGATCAGCGATATCGGCGCTCGGGCAGGGAGCCTTTACACGGCCCGATGAATCGAGCACCGGGCCGCACGAGTGATCGCTGTATCACTTGTGCGGCCGGGAAGCTCCATACTGTCAGGCGCACATCGCCTGTTTACACAGGCCGATGTGCGCCCGACAGATTGGATCTTTTGTAGAAACCAAAAGATCCAATCAGCCGACGAACGAGCGTTTTGCTCGTTCGTCGGCTGATTAGGGCCACTTTTACACGGGCCAATTATCGGCACTAGCGTTCCTAGGAACGATTTTTCGGCCGATAATCGGCCCGTGTAAAAGGACCTTTAAAAAGAGACACATTGTAAGGCTACTTTCACACTAGCGTTTTAAAATTCCGGTATTGAGTTCCGTCATAGGGGCTCAATACCGGAATAAAACGCTTCAGTTTTGTCCCCATTCATTGTCAATGGGGACAAAACTGAACTGAAGACAACGGAATTCTCCTGAAAGCATTCCGTTCCGTCTTCAGACCGGAGAACAAACCGCAGCATGCTGCGGTTTGCTCTCCGGTCCAGGCATCCGCACCAAGACGGATCCGGAATGACCCCCAATGCAAGTCAATGGGGGTGGATCCGTCTGGTGTGACCATAATGGTAACCGGATCCGCCCTCCATTGACTTTCAATGGAGTCCATTACGGATCCGGGTACACAGACACATACAGACATAAACATACACACACATAAAGACATACAAACACACATACATACTTACATGCTCCCCGGCAGGTCTTCGGAGCGTCAGGACGGCTCACACAGGTCACGATTCCCCACAGCGCCCTCTGCTGGGCGCCTGGTGGAATCGTCAGATGACGATTCCACCAGGCGCCCAGCAGAGGGCGCTGTGGGGAATCGTGACCTGTGTGAGCCGTCCTGACGCTCCGAAGACCTGCCGGGGAGCATGTAAGTATGTATGTATGTGTGTTTGTATGTCTATATGTGTGTGTATGTTTATGTGTATGTATATGTATGTACGTACTGTGTGACATGTGTGGGGCCGGAGCGCGGTTCCGGCTCCACACATGTCACTGCGGCAGGCCTGATCCGGCAGCACCCTTCACCTGCCGGATCAGGCCTGCCGCCAGTGTGAAAGTAGCCTAAGAAGTGAAAACCTAAAAGGAAACAAGAACAAGAAAGAAGAAGACTTTATCACAGCTCTGCTATCAGGTACAGAGTGGAGGGCAGGTAGCAGCAGAGGACGCCATCACTAGCCGATGTCAGGAGGATAAAAGCACTCACAGCTTATTATAGCAAGAAAGGCTAATTAAGAAAGAGATAAGGAGGAGAGAACAGAGATAAGACAGAAAGAGAGGAGATAAGAAAAATAAATAGAGAAGGAAGAGCGATCAGAGAAACAGAGAGGAAACATAGAGGGGCTGGGAAAAACATTATCATAAGGAGAAAGGTAATAAAAATACAGAGTCCAGCTATATAAGGCTACTTTCACACTAGCGGCAGCACGGATCCGGCACCTAAAGGGTGCCGACGGATCCGTACTGCCGCTGATACATGTGTGGAGCCGGAGCAGCCGGAGAAAAAAAAGAGAAACTAAATCCAAGATACACATATAGCAAAGTAAAGGAAATAGAAATAAATAAAAAATAAGTCTTAAAAAAAAAAAAGGACAAAAGGGAAATATATAGCATCCACACAAAAACTTAATGTGGGGAAAACACATGGAAAAATAACAACTATTGTATGATAAATAACAGAAAATTGTAATTAAATAGCAGATATAACATAAAGACAAACAATATATATATAACAGTGGGAAAAAAAGAGGAAAAGAAAAATCCCTACAATGAAAACTAAAAAAAAACAGGAAAAAAGATCACCCAGTCCACCAACTATAACTAAAGAAATACCATCCCCACAAAGATCTTCCTCGCCAATGGATGACACATCTCAAGACATAAATATAGACAAAATAATAAAAGAACAAAATATTGAAAAAATCATAGACTACAAACGCTTAGCAATTGAAGTTGCTTTACGCATTGCTCCGGATATTCAAAAAACATTGGAGGATACAGTAAAATCCACCCTCATAATCCTACAACAAGAAATAAAGATACACTCCTCTAAAATATCTGAAATAGAGACATGAGTGTCTCAAATTGACGACTTAAATAATATACACCTTGAACAAATGAAACGACTCCAACAAGAAAACCAAAAAATTACCAACAAATTAGAAGATCTTGAAAACAGATCCAGAAGAAACAATTTACGCCTAGTAGGATTACCAGAAACAATAAAACAAGAAGACATACAATACTTTTGTGAAAATGAACTTCCAAAACTACTTGATTTATCACACAATTGCAGAGTTGAAAGAGCACATAGATTAGGCCTTGACCCCAAAACGCGCAATGCAACATTTACTAACAAAGAATTACAAAAAATAAGACCCCGTCAAATAACCATAAAATACCTGGATTACAACGACAAAATAGCAATAATCAGAGCCTTCAGAAAAAGAAGAGATCACTTACAAATAAAAGGCTCAAGGCTCCTCATTTTTGAAGACTATTCAGCTGAAGTTTCAAAACGCAGAAAAACCTTCAGTAACATCTGCACAGCTCTCGTCCATAAGAAAATTCACTTTCAACTAATGTACCCAGCTACTCTCAAGATTTTCTATAACAATGGCTCAATAACAACATATAACACCTCAGAAGAAGCAGAAGAAGATTTAATTAACTATGTAACGGCCAGCGCCGTAATAGTACGGCGTTGCGTGACGGGACTTAATGCCCAGCGCCGTACTATTACTGAGCGCTGATCGGGCGGGTGCAGGAGCTGCGCCCGCCCGATCAGAGGCGGGGGTCAGGCTGTGCCCATGTGCCGGACCCCTGGGGAATGCGCCAGCATCGGTGAAAACACTGATGCCGGCGCATTAACCCTTCATGTGTCGCGGTCAGCGCTGACCGCGGCACATGAGGTGTGCCGCATGTTCAGGATGCCGAGCGGGGGCCATCGGGTCCCCGCGCTGCTGTGACGGGGACCCGATGGCTGCTGTGACGGGGACCCGCACAGGAAGCAGGCTGTAAGTGTATTACTGTGAAATACAATACAAAGTATTGTAATGCATTGTGAAGGGGATCAGAACCCCCAAAATTTAAAAAAAAGTGTAAAAAGGTGAAAAAAAGTTAAAAAAATAAAGTTAAAAAAAAATAATAATAAAAGTTTCAAGTAAAAAAAAAATAATGCCATTTTCCCCCCAAAAAAGTAAAAAAAAATTGTTAAAAAAAGAAAAAAAGAAAAAGTAGGCATATTAGGTATCGCCGCGTCCGTATCGACCGGCTCTATAAAAATATCACATGATCCATCCCGCCAGGTGAACACAGTAAAAAAATAAAAAATAAAAACAGTGCCAAAACAGCCATTTTTGGTCACCTTCCCCCACAAAAAGTGTAATACTACGCAATCAAAAAGGCGTATTTATCAAAATGGTACTAAAAAAATCGTCATCTCGTCCCGCAAAAAATGATACCCTACCTGAGACAATCGCCCAAAAAAAAAAAAAAAATGGATCTTAGAAAATGGCAACACAAAAAAAAGATTTTATTCTGTTCAAAAATAAATCTATTGTGTAAAACTTTCCAAAAATAAAAAAGTTAGACATATAGGGTATCGCCACGTCCATAACAACCTGCTCTATAAAAATATTACATGAGATGGCCTCCCAGGTGAATGCTGCAAAAAATAAAATAAAAAAACTATGCCAAAACAACCATTTTTCCCCCCTCTTGCCTCACAAAAAGTGTAATAGCAGGCGATCAAAAAGGCGCATTTAACCCAAAATGGTACCAATCAAACCTTCATCTTGTCCCGCAAAAATTGATACCCTACCTAAGAGAATCGCCCAAAAAATTAAAAAAATATGGCTCTCTGAAAATGGCAGCACATAAACAAGATTTAATTCTGTTCTAAAATGCATCTAATGTGTAAAACTTAACAATAATAAAAATGGTAGACATATTGGGTATCCCCGCGTTCGTAACAACCTGCTCTATAAAAATATCACATGATTTGCCCCCTCAGGTGAATGCTGTAAAAAAAAATTTTTTTAAAAAAACTATGCCAAAACAGCTATTTTTTCACCTTGACTCACAAAAAGTGTAACACCAAGCAATAAAAAAGTGTTATGTACCCCAAAATGGTACCAATAAGAACGTCACCTCATCCTGCAAAAAATGAGCCCCCACATAAGACAATAACTCAAAAAAATAAAAATCAATGGCTCCTGAAAACCAATCCATCAAAATCTGTTCTGCAAAATCCATATGGCACTCCTTCCGTTCTGAGTCCTGCCATGTACCCGCACAGCAGTTTACCACCACATATAGGGTGTTGCCGCATTCAGGAGAAAATGGGTAACAAATTATGGGGTGCTTTTCTCCTGTTACCCCTTATGAAAATAAATAATTTGGGGCTAAAGCAACATTTTATTGGAAGAAATGAAACTTTTTATTTTCACAGCCAAGTGTTTCCAAATTCCATAAATTCCGTAAAAGGGGTCAAAGTGGCCAGTACCCCCCTTAATATATTCTTTGAAGGGTGTAGTTTCCAAAATGGGGTCATTTTATGAGGATTTCCACTGTAGGGGTACGTCAGGGTCTCTCAATTACAAAATGGTGCCTAAAAACCATTCTAGCAAAATCTGCCTTTAAAATCCGTATGGCGTTCCTTTCCTTCTGACCACTGCCACAAACCCATAGAGACGTTTACCACCACATATGGGGTATTTCTGTAAACTGCAGAATCAGAGCAATGTATATTAAGGTTTAGTTTGCTGTTAACCCTTGCTGTGTTGCAAGAAAAAAATTATTAACATGAATAATCTACCAAAAAAGTGAAGTTTTGAAATTTCACCTCCATTTTCCTTTAATTCTTGTGGAACACCTGAAGGGTTAACAAAGTTTGTAACAGCAGTTTTTTTATAAATTGAGGGGTGTAGTTTCTAAAGTGGGGTCATTTATGGGTAGGTTTCATTATGTAAGCCCCTCACAATCACTTTATATCTGAATTGGTGATTAAAAAAATGGTTTTGGAAAATTTGGTGAAAATTTGAAAAATGGCTTCTAAACTTCTAAGCCCTCTAACGTCCTAAAAAGTAAAATGACATTTATAAAATGATGGCAACATAAAGTAGACATATGGGGAATGTAAAATAATAACTATTTTTGGAGGTATTACTATTTATTTTGAAAATTGAGAAATTGAAATTTGGAAATTTGCTAATTTTTCCAAATTTTTGGTAAATTTAGTATTCTTTTTTATAAATAAAAATGAAATATTTTGCCACAAATTTACTACTGTCGTGAAGCACAATATGTGACGAGAAAACAATCTCAGAATGGCCTGGGTAAGTAAAATCGTTCCAAAGTTATTACCACATAAAGTGACATGTCAGATTCGCAAAAAATGGCCTGGGCATGAAGGTGAAAACAGGCCTGGGGTTGAAGGGGTTAAACATAAAATCCTCCATAAAGACACAATAAATCCAAATAGAAACCAACATCTTTATACATCAGCAAAATGGGAAACACAAACAAACTCAGGACAAGAAGGAAGCAGCTCAGCAAATGAAAATCAGAAGACCAACCAACTACGAAAGCGATCCAGATCACTAACTGATCTGAAACAAAGAGATAGGTACCAAAATAAAAATGCAAAAAAATCTATTATATTTACTCTCATACAGTTTGGCATATTTTATATTTTATTGTAAAACCTCTAGACCATTCTTATATCATAAATATCATTCTCTCACAAAAGATGATGAGATACACACCCATTAAAAAAAGAAAATTAAAACATGAAAATAATCTCATGGAATGTAAAAGGATTAAAATCATCAAATAAAAGATCAAAAATGTTATGCCATCTTAAACGTTTTCATCCAGATATTGTTCTCTTACAAGAGACTAATCTAGAAACCCTAGATTTTCAACAAATGAAAAAATTCTGAGTAGGTGAAGTATATGGCTCACCAGCAGTACACAGAAAAGCAGGAGTCCTTACTTTAATCAATAAAAACTTCTCAGGTAAAATACTTCACAACACACATGATAGTGAAGGAAGATGGACACAAATATTAATAGAACATAATGGTGAACACTGGTCTATATACAATATATATGGACCAAACGGCGAAAATAAAACATTCTTTAATGATTTAACAGAACATATTCAACAAGATAACACCTATTTAAAAATAATAGGAGGGGATTTAAATACAGTTTTATCCACATTAGAAGACAGAAAGAAAATGACTCAAACACCGACAATAAGCCCCAGCACTACACGCAATAGAGATAAAATATTAACCGAATTCATAAAAGAGAATAAATTAAAAGATGCATTGCGTTTATTATACCCAGAAGAAAGAGAATTTTCACATTTCTTACACGCACATCAAACATGGTCACACATTGACTACATACTGATCAGTGAAGACTCAATGACTAAAAGAATCAAAAATTCATTAACTAGTAATTTCAGATCATTCACCAATATCTATTCATCCCAAACATATAAAAGGAAACAAATACATATGGAAATTTCCATCACAACTAACGTCAGATGAAAATTTTATAGAATTTCTAAAACAATGGTGGAAAGACTTTGAATCGGATAACAAAAATCACAAACAAGACCCAGTTCTATATTGGACAACAGCAAAAACTGTAATACAAGGACAATATTAATGTCATATATAACCACACTAAAACGCTAAATAAACGAACAATACAACAAAGCCAGTAATAAATTAAGAGACAAATACACCGCATTCATTACACAACCAAACAAAACAAAGAAAAATGGATCACTGCAAAATCAGATTTTGAACTATGGTTAGATAGAAAAGAAAACCTATATCGTCAGTCTTATGAAGCCACCCTATAAAAATACGGTAACAAAGCAGGAAAACTATTAGCAAGATTTGCAAAAGGACATCACACAACATCCCATATACTAGCTTTAAAAAAATACACAAGGAACATGTACAAATCCTAAAGATATAAATTCAATTTTACACACATTTTATGAAAAACTATATCACGAAGACAACAGAGATATGAATCAACATTCTTTCCTTGAAACCATACAATTGCCAAAACTAACTAATGAACAAAACCTAATGCTTAACCACTTCACGTCTGCCCATAGTAAATAAATGTCTGTGAAGTGGTTATTTATTTCTGAATAGACCCTGGGGCCGGGAGTGTGCAGGAGCTGTGAACAAAAATCACATTACAAAAACTTATGTTACCAAAAGAGGAGGAATAAACCTCCCAAATATCCAAAATTATAATATTGCCTGTTTGAGTCTCCACATTCTAGACTGGCTACAGGACTCCCATCATTATTCGAATACCCCCTTAGAAGAAGCATTAATAGCTCCAGAAAATCTCAAAAGTCTCCTACACACAAAATACACCTACTGGTCGAGCATAGCAAAGAGATCAATAGTCCTAAGAGACACATTGGTAACGTGGAAAGAGATCCGAAAAATACACAAACTACTGTATCTATTATCCAAACACATGCCGCTATGGAACCATCTAGAATTTACTCCTGGAAAAGACAGCACATTATTCAAAGAATGGAAAGAAAAGGGAATCCACACAGCGGGCCAACTAATGCATGAATCTGATAAAAGATGGCTTACAGAAAGAGAAATGAAAATGAGATATAACCTAAAATATAACCAGTTCCTCACCTACGCACAAATATCTTCTTTTCTCCAAACTAGATTAAAGAATCTAGATAAAGAAGCTGCAGAAACAACATTTGATCTTTTATTGAAAACACCTCAAAATCATCCATCAATTTCAAACCTATATAAAAACTTACAAAATTTCTATTCACATACACATAATCAAAAACTTTTTAAGTCATTGGTCCTTCAGCTTTTAGATCAAAACATACAAAAAAAAATATTAGAAGGATGGTCAAAAGTCAAAAAATGTACATATAGTGAAAGATGGAAATAAACCTTCTTCAAAATTATACATAAAATGATAAAAATCAAAAAAGAATAACAAACTGTCCTAAATGTAACTCATCAAACACATATCTATGGCATGGATTATGGACGTGTAACAACATCCAAAACTTCTGGCAAAACGTCCAACAATATATAGCAACACACTGGAAAATAAATCTACCACTAGACCCGATATCATATATATTTCATTACAAAGAACAAGATGGGAAAAATCAAACGTCACAAATCCCACAAATAATCCATGCCGTACTCTTAGTAACTAAAAGATGTATCATGAACGCCTGGCTACACCAGACGACCCCCACAACTACAGAAGTGACATCCCAGATGAAATACATGATGTGTATGGAGAGAATAGATACATTAAATAACAAAGAAAAAAAACACATTACTTCTTAAAAAAAAAAAGGAAAACTTTTATTGAAACAAACTTGCAAACTCATGAAATCTGATGACTCCATTTCAACACACGGAATGGTACAATGTAGAAAAATTTAAAAACACCCTAGGGAAACTAAATATTTAAAACATCTATAAAATATATATGTATCTGTAAAACCTGTGTCTTAATATTGATGTTATATATTTACATATATATTCTTTTGTTTTTATTTTTTGTTTCATAACTTGTACTTGCTTATAACTTTTATTTATATGTATT
>ONZH01006894.1:0-55535 GCA_900303285.1 Rhinella marina | reverse complement strand
TGGGACAGATGACCACCAACAGTTGTGTACCAGCCATCGGTGGTACAATACCAACTGCAAAGGCAGGTGCTGGCCGCACAGTCAGCCGCTCGCGGAAGACCATTTCCAGAGCCCTTATAGCCGGAGATTCTGTCACCTTGTATGCCGGCAGGAGGATTTATGGGAGCCACAACGTGGACTTAACTTGAAGGGTGAGCAAGTTGGCGTTTGTTTTTATTTTTGTTGCCCTGCGTTTGTCCTCACCCAGATAAACATGGATTGTCAGTTAGGGATGACGTTAGGGATGAGTGAACCGAACCGTAACGAACCAGATTCGTTACGAAATTTGCAAAAAGTTCGGTTCGTCACCAAACTGAACTTTCGAAAAGTTTGTAACGAATCTGGTAAAAAAAACAGGTAACGCAAAACTGTACTTTTTTCACAAAATAGACCAGGATACAAGGGATTATTACTCCGATAATCCCTTGTATCCTGGTTTTCTGTGAAAAAAAAATGTGTGACGTCACCCCACAGCCCCTGAAGTGTCTGAGCGCTCCGATATCTTGTCAGTGCGTCTCAAGACATCAGAGAGATAGGAGCTCCACATTAGTGTTAGAGAAAAGATATAGATAGATAGAAAATCAAACAAGTAGATAGATACAGGGAGAGATAGAGAAGAAATAGAAAGGGTTAGTGAGAGAAGCAGGAGAGAGGAAGAGAAAGCTAGATATAGAAGATAAGGTGATAGATAGGGAAAGAGGCTGAGAAAGCAAGAGATAGGTAGAGATAGGGAGAGAAAGTCATATAAATAAAAAAATTGTGACATCTAGGGAGAGATAGGCTGATAAAAAAAGAAATAGTGAGAGAAAAGAGTCAGGACAGGTAGCATTCCTGTTCCGTGACCGTACACGCTACACGTTGCTGCTCAGCTGGGTGCCGTCAACCCCGTTTAGCCGCAACAAAAAAAAGTTTTAAAAAAACTCAAAAAAAAAGTTATAAACAAAGTTTAAATTAAAAAAAAAAGTTAAAAAAGTTATAAAAAAGTTTAAAATAAAAGTTTTAAAAAAATTATAAAAAATAAAGTTTAAAAAAGTATAAAAAAAATACATAATTTAATTTTCCCCCACCCAAATAAAAATATGTCCAAGCGTCCTACTTCCAGCACTTCCCAGGCAAGGAGTGCAACAGCAGGCGGTGAGGGTAGGAGAAGTGGCAGCACCAGGCCCGGTGGCAGCCGGGGTAACAGGCGTGGCAGCAGGGTGCAGCTACCCCTGACGGCCACTGGTCAAGTAAGAACCACACAGCCAGCGGTTCTAGATTGGCTTACCCAATCTTCCAGTTCCACCGCCCAAAGCTCCCAAACGAGGAGTCAAGCATCCGCTGGATCATCCGACACCACCCTTACATGGGACGGTCAGCGAGAGTCCTCTGCCCCGTCCCCTGTTATTAGAATGCCACTCACCTTTGGGGCACCTTCTGCCAGGGAACTGTTGGCAAACCTTGATCTGCCCTTGGAGTCTCTACCACTTTTTAGTGATGAGGAGGAGGAGGAGGAAGTCCACCAAAGTCAGCGGGTGGAACGTAGTGAGACTCCAGAGGAGATGTTGGCTGTAAGCAGTCAACAGAGCCAGGGAGGGGCATCCAGTGCCACACCTGATATTCTGTCCCAGCCATCGGAGGAAAGTAGCAGTGGTGCCGAGTTTGATGACGATGTCGCTGATCGGACGTGGCGCCCTCAAGCAGCATTATCCTCATCATCAGGGGAGGAAATAGAGGTGCCACCGACGCAGCAACATCCCACTGTTTCAAGGAACCAAGGCACAAGAGGGAGGGGTAGAAGCCAAGCTACCAGGCAGAGATCACCCTTTCAAAGCCTTGGTCCTGAGAGGGCACCCTCAGGCAGCAGTGGCAGTCAACAGGCAGCCCCAACAACGGCTAATCTGCGACGTGCCAACACGCTGGAATTCTGCCCTCCATATGCTGGACCGCCTGTACGAGCAAAGGTCAGCCGTTACAGACTACCTCATGGGGCAATCAGGCAGCTTCACACCACACTGCGACTTCCAAGTCACACACTGGCAGATGATGTGTGAAGTCTGCCAATTGTTGATCCCTTTTGAGGAAGCGACTTTGTGAGCAGGCAGGACTATGGGATCAACGACATCATCCCACTCGTCCATGTTCTGGAAAGTGCGCTGAAAAGCATCATGGACTCCGGTGCTCACTCACATAATGGAGAGGACTCAAAGAAGAGTCCACTGAGTGCATTTTACTGCAGGTTTGTGCAGCTTTGCCTCTTTAAATGTCCTTTATTCACCTCATGGATTCTGTGGGTGAGGTTGTCTGTCTATTTAACCGTATCCGTATCCTACTAGACTAGCTGTAATGTTACAGGGTTTTTTTTTAAGGTTGACTTCCTGTGCTGAACTCTACATCAACATTTTGTCATGTATAAAAACTGATTTTTACAAGTGTGCATATTCTTAGCTTCCAACTTCAGTTCTCTGTACTAGGCCCTTCTGGGTCCAAAAGAATACTGCTCCTACTAATGCCCCCACCGTCAATTGTCTATTTGGAAACATACTGGGTGCAATCAAGAGCTGCTGAAGCTGCCTCCTCAACTTGTCTCTTCTCAACTATACTGGCCTGGGTGCTATCAAGTGCTGCCGCCTACTCCTTCATCAATTGTCTCTTCTCAACTATACTGGCCTGGGTGCTATACAAGTGCTGCCGCCTCCTCCTCCGTCAATTGTCTCTTCTCAACTATACTGTACTGGGTGCTATACAAGTGCTGTCGCCTCTTCCTCCTCCGTCAATTGTCTCTTCTCAACTATACTGGCCTGGGTGCTATACAAGTGCTGCCGCCTCCTCCTCCTCCGTCAATTGTCTCTTCTCAACTATACTGGCCTGGATGCTATACAAGTGCTGCCGCCTCCTCCTCCGTCAATTGTCTCTTCTCAACTATACTGTACTGGGTGCTATACAAGTGCTGCCGCCTCCTCCTCCTCCGTCAATTGTCTCTTCTCAACTATACTGGACTGGGTGCTATACAAGTGCTGCCGCCTCCTCCTCCTCCGTCAATTGTCTCTTCTCAACTATACTGGCCTGGGTGCTATACAAGTGCTGCCGCCTCCTCCTCCGTCAATTATCTCTTCTCAACTATACTGTACTGGGTGCTATACAAGTGCTGCCGCCTCCTCCTCCTCCGTCAATTGTCTCTTCTCAACTATACTGGACTGGGTGCTATACAAGTGCTGCCGCCTCCTCCTCCGTCAATTGTCTCTTCTCAACTATACTGGCCTAGGTGCTATACAAGTGCTGCCGCCTCCTCCTCCATCAATTGTCTCTTCTCAACTATACTGGCCTGGGTGCTATACAAGTGCTGCCGCCTCCTCCTCCTCCGTCAATTGTCTCTTCTCAACTATACTGGCCTGGGTGCTATACTAGTGCTGCCGCCTCCTCCTCCGTCAATTGTCTCTTCTCAACTATACTGGCCTGGGTGCTATACAAGTGCTGTCGCCTCCTCCTCCGTCAATTGTCTCTTCTCAACTGTACTGGCCTGGGTGCTATACAAGTGCTGCCGCCTCCTCCTCCGTCAATTGTCTCTTATCAACTATACTGGACTGGGTGCTATACAAGTGCTGCCGCCTCCTCCTCCTCCGTCAATTGTCTCTTCTCAACTATACTGGACTGGGTGCTATACAAGTGCTGGAGTACGCCTGTCTGTCTTCTGACCTGTGATATCACTGAGACCGCATCGACTTCAACGCAGCCTATTATTGGGCTGGTGCCACGATGTATCGTGTGTTTTTGGTGCTCTGACATGACATGGACTGCTCCAGCGGACATCTTCAATGCTGTCAAATGTTGTCGACCTGGCTGTCGATGACTATTTTTGCACTTTGATTTTTTCCACTTTTTTCATTGTAATAGCAACTGCAAATAAACGAAACTATGCCCTATCAGACTCCCACTATTGTAGCTGCAATTATTCAGCCGTTATAGCAAGGTTCGTTTTAGGTTCTGTTCGTACGAATCCGAATTTCACGAAAGTTCGCCGAACCGAACTTTTCAAAAGTTCGCTCATCCCTAATTGACGTCATTGGAGTCACCAAGGGAAAAGGCTACAAAGGTGTGACTAGCCGTTGGCATACAAAGAAGCTCCCACGTAAGACTCACAGAGTTCTGAGAAAAGTTGCTTGTATTGGAGCTTGGCATCCTGCCCATGTGATCTTCTCTGTGGCTCGTGCTGGCCAGAAAGGTTATCATCACTGCACTGAAATCAATAAGAAGATCTACAAGATTGGACAAGGCTACCACTCAAAAGACGTTAAACTTGTGAAGAACAACGCTTCAACTGACTACGATCTGTCAGACAAGAGCATCAACCCATTGGGTGGCTTTGTTCATTACGGAGAAGTGAAAAATGACTTCGTCATGCTGAAGGGCTGTGTTGTCTGGACCAAGAAAACAGTTCTTACCCTGCGTAAGTCCCTCCTTGTGCAGATCAGCCGTCGTGCATTGGAGAAGATTGACCTGAAGTTCATCGATACAACATTCAAATTTGGACATGGACGTTTCCAGACTGTGGAAGAAAAGAAGGCTTTCATGGGTCCACTCAAGAAAGACTGCCTGGCAAAGGAGGAAGCATAAATGTAACCGTATCTTGTCCAATCTACTACCTGGGCTACGTTACAGCTCTCATGCGCTTCTTAATAAATTCTCTGAAAAAAAAAAAAGTTTTACCAAGTTGCGCATACGTGCGCCTCATCCTTTTTTCCCCCCTTTTCAGGTTATTGGGGAGCCCCTTGAAAGAGAGTTTTTTAAGGAACCTTTGCTGCTTTTGTTACCCATTTGAATTACAATTACCTATGTGGATTACAAATTACAACTGAGTTTGGGACTCTGTTTCAGTTGTATCACAAGCGTCAGAGGAAAAGAGACTTAAACGTGTCCGTGAGCATACTAGGTAGGTGATTTTTAAAATGTTTACATTATACCTATAATGTATTTCAACTGGATTGTTTGCACTAATGTTTTTACCTTTCAGCAACGTTTTCAAGTATACTGCCCATTGTGTGTATTTCTTTACAGGTACTGTGAAGGTGAGCAATAAGAAAAAACATGGAAATCTGTTACATCTTATCTGTTACATCTTATGTTATGCATTTAACAATCATCTTACCCAGATAACGTAACAAGATTGTTTTTAGCTTGGAACAGCTTACGCAAGATACGCCTTCAGACAGAAGCACCTAGTTCCTGTTTTGAATGACGAAGAGAATATTAGTCAGCCAACGCCTGAATAAGACTGCGCAGATGCAAAATAAACCTATTGTATACATATATCCTGTTTTGTGATTTCATAAATTTATGCTCCATGTCCAAAAAAGGTTATATATTCTGGACATCCAATTATAATATGGTATGGAGATACATGTGATTTGATAACCACTCCTAAATCACTCCTAAATCAGAGAATTAAAATGAGACAGTGCTTCCTGAAAATAAAGAGAAGTGTATGGGATTTCAAACCAGCAACATTCTGTGTGGTCTGGAGTTCTTAGCGTCGACGCGTGCACTCAAAATCTAATTTGGACAGAGACAATCAATTGAAGTAAGGGATAAAAAAAATATTTCCCTGACAGTACCGCAATGTGTCCTCATATTCACTTTATTGTATGGTGCATGGTTCTACTATGTACCTTACAGCACCTGGTTCTACACAGCACCTTACATGTTCTACCTCAAATATACCTACTGCCTCTGAGGGCAATTTCAGATCTGACCATTTACGCTGGATCTGGCCCGGGGTCCGCAAGGTGTTGAAACGATGGCGCAAGCCTCGGATCACCTGCTGGATCACCTCCTTTTTATGCTGGTTCGGGTGGCGGTGTGTGCCATCGTAAATCGTAATCCTGCCGGTCCATCAGCCGGACTATGTATTTCAGTTGTGCAGCAGAGCTAAATGATGAGGATCGCCTGGATGCCATTTTCTAAAATTTGCTTTGCCTCTGAGGAGTGCACGCCGCGGTTTCTCGTCGTACGTGCCTGCGTACTACTTAATCGCGTAGACAATAGTACGCTGATGATTCGTACGCTATTTGTACGCTCATGCGTACGTCTTCTAAGAAGTTGCGTACATTTTTTAAAAGAGTGTTCGTTAGTAGTGCGTGAATGTTCGCTAATAGCACATAACAACGTATATTTTGTACAATCTATTCGTCGAATATACGAATCTTAGGAAAAGTTTGGCGAATAAAATTTTGAATGATTCGCTCATGTCTAGTCAAGATGAAGATGAGAGACACCAGACCCAACAATGCAGACGAGCTGAAGGCTGCTATCAAAGCAACCTGGGATTCCATATCACCTCTGCAGAACCACAGGCTGATCGCTTCCATGCCACGTCGAATTACAGTCATTCATGCAAAAGGAGCCCCAAACAAGTATTGAGTGCATTTACTGTATATATTTTTAATTTGGCCAACATTTCTAATATACACAGTTGGTCTAATATAATATTCTAATTTTCTGAGATAATCACTTTTGGGTTTTCCTTGGCTGTGCTTATGCACCTTTTTCTACCACCCTTTTTCCTTCCACTCAACTTAATTAATAATTAATTAATTAATGACTTAACTAACATTAATATGCTGTGATACAGCACTCTGTGAACAGCCAGCTTCTTTAGCAATGACCTTTTGTGGCTTACCCTCTGTCAATGCAATTTAGGATAAGTCCCAAAATAGGACTTAATACTCAGTTGTCTGTGGTGGTCAGATTATGTTAAATTTCCCCCTTCATGGTAAGAGGGTGCGGCCACAGCACAAGAAATGCACTTCCAGTCTTATTGCTGCTGATCATGCAGATCTCTCCTGGTTACAAGTATACATTTAACAACAAATCAAATCAAAAGAATGATGATGGAAGCCGCCCAATGCTAATGAGGACACATACACATTACTTCATCTATCTGGGAAATTCCATATGCATATTTTAACTTCTGCTAAGCTCCTCTTTTCCTATAGCCATATCAAGTGATTATGAGTCATTTTTATTTTTAAGCATACATGACATCTAATGGAGATTAGAGATTATAAAATATAAGAGATATGGATATAAGGAGATGGAGACCACCTGATAATGAAATACCATCCTAGCACAATTCTGTTCATCAACTAACTAAATTTCTTTAACAACTCCTTGTAGAGTGTGTCAATGACATTCTTTTGGACATCTGTCAAGTCAGCAGTAGTGATGATCGAGCACCGTGATGCTCGGGTGCTTGGGTGCTCTGGCCGAACACTAGGTGGTGCTCGAGTGCTCTGCCGAGCACCCGAGTATAATGGAAGTCAATGGGAGAACACCAGGCATCCCCAACTCTTGCTGATGAGACAAATCTATTTATATCAATTAACTCATCTCTAATTGTAAGTCAATTCAAGTGGGCATGCAATCATTATGTATAGACAGGAATGATGCTCAGAATAACCTGTATATGTGGGCATATTAGTAACATAGTAACATAGTTTATAAGGCTGAAAAAAGATATATGTCCATCCAGTTCAGCCTGTTATCCTACAAGTTGATCCAGAGGAAGGCAAAAAAAAACGAAAAAAAAAACCCTGTGAGGTAGAAGCCAATTTTCCTCACTTTAGGGGGAAAAAATTTCTTCCATACTCCAGTCAAACAATTAAAATAACTCCCTGGATCAACAATCTATCTCTAGTAACTGTAACCTATAATATTATTACACTCCAGAAATACATCCAGGCCCCTCTTGAACTCTTTTATTGAATTCACCATCACCACCTCCTCAAGTAGAGAGTTCCATAGTCTCACTGCTCTTACCGTAAAGAATCCTCTTCTATGTTTATGTACAAACCTTCTTTCCTCTAGACGCAGAGGATGTCCCCTCGTCACAGTAACAATCCTGGGGATAAATAGATAATGGGAGAGATCTCTGTACTGTCCCCTGATATAGTTATACATAGTTATTAAATCTCCCCTCAATTGTCTTTTTTCTAAAGTGAATAACCCTAATTTTGATTATCTTTCAGAGTACTGTAGTCCACCCATTCCAGTTATTATTTTATTTGCCCTCCTCTGAAGAATCTCCAGCTCTGCTATGTCTGCCTTGTTCACAAGAGCCCAGAACTGTACACAGTACTCCATGTGTGGTCTGACTAGTGATTTGTAAAATGTCAGGACTATGTTCTCATCACGGGCATCTATGCCTCTTTTGATGCAACCCATTATCTTATTGGCCACATCTGCCACTTCTCTTCCTAAGCCTCCAATCTATCCAGATCCATTTGTAGCAGTATACTGTCCTCTTCCATGTTAATTACTTTACACAGTTTAGTGTCATCTGCAAAAATTGGTATTTTACTGTGCAAGCCTTCTACAAGATCATTAATAAATATATTGAAGAGAATAGGGCCTAATACTGACCCCTGTGGTACCCCACTAGTGACAGTGACCCAATCTGAGTGTGTACCATTAATAACCACCCTCTGTTTTCTATCACTGAGACAGTTACTTACCCACATACAGACATTTTCTCCCAGTCCAAGCATTCTCATTATATACTGACCTTTTATGCGGTACAGTGTCAAATGCTTTGGAGAAGTCCAGATATACGACATCCATTGATTTGCCGCAGTCAAATCTAGAATTTACCTCCTCATAGAAACTGATTAAATTAGTTTGACAGATATTCAGTTATGTACCTGAATATCTGTTGCTTTTTCTAGAAATTTTAACTGAATATTCTTATTTGATAAATCACTTATTATATTTACACCAGATAATCAGCAGGGAAGACATAAGAAGAAGCCCCAGTTCCATCATGTTCATGTGAAACCAATTACCGAGCAATATTCAGTATTTAAATGTACAAGCCCTAATAGTGATCTATTATGTATATATTATAAGATGCAACTATATTTCATTAAAAATACAGCTAGTTGCTCCATAGCAGCTTACAACAAACTATCTTACTGTTATTAAAAATACATACTAAAAAATTGTCAGTCTGCAGTCTTTTCCTAAGGAGCAACTGAAAGAATGTGAAATGTCATGCAGCAAATCTAAGTAAAGGTGAGAACATGCTGTGAGAAATTGTCATTTCTATTCTGTGATATTGTTGATGTATTGCCTGTGTGTTATTTATGTATATGTGCATTTTATATTTTTATGTACATTTCCTTTGTTGCTATATTTTAATGAGTTTACCTGTCACCGTGAGTTGAAACTGGTTTCCAAAAAATTACAGTAGGTTTTAAAGAATAAAAACAGGAGTTCATTATGTGAATAACAGTGAAAATCTGGGAAGGGAAAACTGTCTTTAGTGAAAACCAGGTGATAGCTAGTTAGCAACAAGTTGATGGCTTGTACAAGAGAATGCCTGAGGATATCAAGGCAGAAGCCACTTCAGAGCCAGGCTACTGAGACAAGTTAGCTGCCAGCATTTTCTGCATTGGGCTTTGGGTCTCCACTACCTCCTCATTAATCCTGATTTACAGAAAAAAGGCAGCAGGCTGCAGTCCTCTTAACAGGCTGTCCAGGCTGCTGATTTGCCTTTACTGAAGACAATGGTGCCCTGGAGACTGGGCCACACTGAATTATTCAAATGCGCGCAGCAAGGAAAATGCTACATATTTTTTCTCATATCTTTCTTTTATGTGTAGGTATGCTTCAGTCTGCTTTTTTTACTTTTTCACAGACCTAAGGGTAATGTCGCTTTCCCCTATATTGGCTCTTTAGAGGTCGGACATCACTACAGGATAAGGATGCTATGTTGATAATTTGTAAGCACCTATGAGCTTTTAATAATGCATCCAAAATGACATTCCTAGCTCCTTATCCCTAGAGGGAAACTGTGACAAGTGCTGTATAACCAGGTAATGAGTTCCTGAGCTGAATGTGGGACACTTACTAATCACTGTGCATTGTTAACCAAAGACTTTCCATCTTTCTCTATAACACAGTTGGACTGACAGATTTGCCTTGCTGTAATATATTTTTTTCATATTTTATATTTTTTAAATGCATTTGCTTTAAAAAAAATGAATTTTATCTTTCCAAAATAATGCATTGCATTTTATTGCATTTAACCATTCATTATTCCAACTGAATCCAAACTATTCTTTATTTTACTGTATGTTCATTATTTATTGTGTTTGTGAATCATACATTTCATAGAGATCATAGAATTCATTCATTCATTCAGGTTGTTTTTTCCATTTCACTGAAGGGACTGAAAACAGAAAGGGGCAAGTTTGAGATTAAACATATTCATTAATTTTTTATTGTTTTACAGATGATTTAAGGAATGCCAGAATAATAGGCTTCAGAGAATAGATGTTAATAGATAGTAAAACTTTTCCATAAGACAATCTCCATCTAGACTTTTCAGTGAAAGATTGGGAGTTTCCCTATTTAGGGCTCATGCACACTACCATATGTATTTTGTGGTATTTTTTTGCGGAATGAAAATACGTACATGCAGAAATGAAATGCACATGGAGTAACTTCCGTTTTTTTTGTGGACCCATTGAAATGAATGATTCCACAAAACCCCCCCCAAAAAAAACTGAACAGACACATAAAGAAAATGCATTTGTGTTCATGAGTCCTTACTCTGAGAAGAACTCATTCTACAAGCCATTTTACACTATTTTAAGTGAGCATCTCAAAAAGATGTCATTGTAATATATATATATATATATCTCTGTTAAGGGGGACTCAAGGGGTCCTCAAGAAGTTGGGTCAGTTGGCCAAATTAGAGGAACGTGTGTATACACGGAAAAAAAACTCAGACAGACAAGAATTTGGAGTTTTCTCTGCACGCTCGAGGCGCTAAAAGTAATCTGGGTTGCTCCATTTATTGCACAAGCATATACACACAGTAGAAAAGGGGGGGAGTTTCATTTCTCCAGCAAGCTGATATGCATTAAACACACATTCTTTTGTTCTTCTAGTCACATGTCATGATTAATCCACCGCAGGGTCCTGGAGAGGGGGGGTCGAACCTGTACCAGGATGTATCAGGATATAAGCTCCATCTTAAACACGCTGCATCAGCTGATATATATATATATATATATATATATATATATATACACACTCACCGGCCACTTTATTAGGTACACCTGTCCAACTGCTCGTTAACACTTAATTTCTAATCAGCCAATCACATGGCGGCAACTCAGTGCATTTAGGCATGTAGACATGGTCAAGACAATCTCCTGCAGTTCAAACCGAGCATCAGTATGGGGAAGAAAGGTGATTTGAGTGCCTTTGAACGTGGCATGGTTGTTGGTGCCAGAAGGGCTGGTCTGAGTATTTCAGAAACTGCTGATCGACTGGGATTTTCACGCACAACCATCTCTAGGGTTTACAGAGAATGGTCCGAAAAAGAAAAAACATCCAGTGAGCGGCAGTTCTGTGGGCGGAAATGCCTTGTTGATGCCAGAGGTCAGAGGAGAATGGGCAGACTGGTTCGAGCTGATAGAAAGGCAACAGTGACTCAAATTGCCACCCGTTACAACCAAGGTAGGCAGAAGAGCATCTCTGAACGCACAGTACGTCGAACTTTGAGGCAGATGGGCTACAGCAGCAGAAGACCACACCGGGTGCCACTCCTTTCAGCTAAGAACAGGAAACTGAGGCTACAATTTGCACAAGCTCATCGAAATTGGACAGTAGAAGATTGGAAAAACATTGCCTGGTCTGATGAGTCTCGATTTCTGCTGCGACATTCGGATGGTAGGGTCAGAATTTGGCGTCAACAACATGAAAGCATGGATCCATCCTGCCTTGTATCAACGGTTCAAGCTGGTGGTGGTGGTGTCATGGTGTGGGGAATATTTTCTTGGCACTCTTTGGGCCCCTTGGTACCAATTGAGCATCGTTGCAACGCCACAGCCTACCTGAGTATTGTTGCTGACCATGTCCATCCCTTTATGACCACAATGTACCCAACATCTGATGGCTACTTTCAGCAGGATAATGCGCCATGTCATAAAGCTGGAATCACCTCAGACTGGTTTCTTGAACATGACAATGAGTTCACTGTACTCAAATGGCCTCCACAGTCACCAGATCTCAATCCAATAGAGCATCTTTGGGATGTGGTGGAACGGGAGATTCGCATCATGGATGTGCAGCCGACAAATCTGTGTGATGCCATCATGTCAATATGGACCAAAATCTCTGAGGAATGCTTCCAGCACCTTGTTGAATCTATGCCACGAAGAATTGAGGCAGTTCTGAAGGCAAAAGGGGGTCCAACCCGTTACTAGCATGGTGTACCTAATAAAGTGGCCGGTGAGTGTATATATTTGTAAGGGCAAATAGCATTGAATAGATGTATATACAAATGACATCATACTGTCAGGGGAAAATTCACTATTTCAGCCGGTCTACCTTCACATATATATATTGCAAGACATGAAAAGATAAATAAATAAGGAAACATTGAATCATACAAAAACAACTGTGCAACACTTAGCTTTCTCAATCCTGGAGGAGGCTGCTGTTGGGTGCCTGACTAATTGAATGCACTATTGTCAATGTCACAAGCTTGCCACCTTGTGCACCAACACCCAGTGAATAATAGCAGCCTAGTTCATGCTGGATACCCTGTAGTTGTTCCAACTTTAACAGTAGGTCCACATATAGCAAGATTTTTTGTAAAGGATAATGAAAAAAAATGCCCAATATAGTCTAGTTTTCACAGCAGCATTGCTGGCTGGTTTGCAGTTGGGTCTCTGTTGCTTTCAATCTTTGCATTGCAAAGTGGCGTTTAAACAGCAGCAGAAGTCACAATGCTTATCAGGGTGCAATCCCTCCAGGTCTAGGATAATATGCCGGGTATAAAAGTAATTAAAAACTTATATACACATTTTTAATAGATTAACCCCTGAAAGCCCACACTATTATTCTCCGCAATCAGCGATGAACACTGCATCTAAGGGGTTCAATGACAGGAGGCAGCACAATTGGATACTTACAAAGAAATGAGCTTTATGACAACATAATTCATCATGAAGAAAATTTCTTTGTGAAATTCAGCAAAGCAGCCAAATCAAATTTTTCAAACCTCCACTCATCTGTACTTTTTTATTTTTCATCCATTCTGATAAATATTTTTTTTTTAATTTATTATTTTTATATTCCAGTGGCACACCACATTAAAGATGTGATTGCAGGAGATGGTTCCCCAGCCAGATAAATATAAAAATAAAGACTTTTACACTTCACCAAATTGCAAGCAGTGTTTCACTCTTTATTGTGTGGACTTGAAAGTTTTTGGCCAGAAGCATTCTTTATTTGTATTTATTTACTGAAAACCACTCTGAGCAGTTTCGTTTTTTTGGTTTGGCTACCTTTTTGTAAGGTTAATCAATCTTAAATTTACAGATTTGAACAGAACTGTTTTAATGTTCAATTATTTGATTTCAGAAGCTTACTTTTTTTTTTCAAAATGGCATCAAATGGCATGGGTTAAATAAAAGTATAGTAACGATTAAATGTTAACTTTGTTGTCCTCTCTAATCATATAAAAATTGTAGTGGGGTCAGAAGGGGAATGGTTTGGCAAGGATAAAGCAATCACAGTAATTGACTGATTATCATTACACTGTAAAAGCAATGATTATAATTATGCATTTATAATGTAATCTAGCAAGCATGCTAAGATTAAACCTTTCCAAAGTCCATAAGGTACATTATTTTTATTCTTTCCAAAAGATTTAATAAGCAGACAGTCTACCACAATCTGTTATTTTCTTGTTGCATATACTAAGAAAAATGAATGCTTAAACGTAGATTTAGTACTGAACATATACATTCTTCTCTAAAGCATAACTATGACCTTTTTCCATAGGTCCTTCAATGTAGAGTGTGCCCTGATAATTAGCTTTCCACAAATTATTTACTTTTAAAGATTTTCTGATATGAAATATATTAGAAGATCTTACCAGTTGGGGGAAGCGGACATTAGTGGGTACCAGTCACCAAAATGAAGTTCTATGCTGCTGTCTACTAACTACTCTGGTACTTCAGGTTTTAGCTTTGAGATCTTTAATTCTCCACAGGTGTCATTTTCTGACACATAGTATCTAAAATACATGTAAAAAGAGTTCTAAAAAGGCTAATACAGTACTAGTAAACAATGAAATGAGTTACTGACATGGAAACACATTTAAAGGGGTATTCTAGAATTTTAAGATTAAGAATGTTTGTAAATGTTATTTATTGTTAAATAAAACTAGAAAGACTTAGGGGGTAATTTATCAAACTGGTGTAAAGTAGACCTGGCTTAGTTGCCAATAGCAACCAATCAGATTCCACCTTTCATTTTCCAAAGGAGCTGTACCAAATGAAAAGTGAAATCTGAAGCCAGTTCTACTTTACACCAGTTTGATAAATGACCCCTTATTTTGGATCTTAAGTGGTGCTGGAGTACGTCATCTATTTTAAAGTTTGGCTTCTTGAGCTGCTTTGCATTTGGGGAGGATTCTTTACGGTAAGAACAGTAAGACTATGGAACTCTCTTCCTGAGGAGGTGGTGATGGTAAGTTCACTAAAAGAGTTCAAGAGGGGGCTGAATGTATTTCTGGAGTGTAATAATATTACAGGCTATAGTTACTAGAGAGGGGTAGTTGATCCAGGGAGTTATTCCGATTGTCCGATTGGAGTCGGGAGGAATTTATTTCCCCTAAAGTGGGGGAAAATTGGCTTCTACCTCACAGGGTTTTTTGCCTTCCCCTGGATCAACTTGCAGGATAACAGGCTAAATTGGATGGACAGATGTCTTTTTCCAGCCTTATAAACTATGTTTAGTAACTTCCAAAGAAAGAAAGGGGAATTTCAGTCAGCACATCCCAGTGCGCCGGTTCATGTTGCTATGGCTAAATGCACAAGAAATGAAAATACATACAATGCAATGGCACGCTGCTAACCAGATAAAGCACAAAATGCCATAGAGATATTAAGTATTCTGGAGCTAATGCTATGCTTGTTTAGTAAATTAATTAGAGATTCTTGGCCAATATATTTTGTACTAAATTATCTGGGCCCTTCCACAAATCGTCAAGGTGATCTCTGTAGAACGGGAACCTAACACTATTTCCTACCTGTTATGTGCCAACCTTGGCTTCCATATAATCAGGGGGTGTTTGGTTCCACATGCATGCTGGGTCCCTTCTGCCTTTTGCCATTTATGGTGCTTCAAAGGCCTCCACTAATACAGAGATGCAGGTACCAGCATGCATGCCGAGTCCACTCGGCTTTATAGTTACACTAATTAAAATCCGCCTATGGGGCAGACGGCGCTAGTCAGGAGTGCATGACCAAATGGAGTAGCCACACCTCCAGGTAGGAAATAGTGTTAGGTTCCCGTTCTACAGAGATCACCTTGACGATTTGGTGGACGGGTCCAGATAATTTTGTACAAAATATATTGGCCAAGAATCTCTAATTTACTAAGCAAGCATAGCATTAGCTCCAGAATACTTCATATATCTATGGCATTTTGTGCTTTATCTGGTCGGCAGTGTGCCGTTGCATTTTATGTATTTTCCTTTCCTTGTGCATTTAGCCATAGCAATGTGCACCTGCGCACTGGGATGTGCTGACTGAAATTCCCCTTTTTTTCTTTGTAAGTTTGTACTGGAGGTGTGGATACTCCATTTGGTCATGCACTCCTGACTAGCCCCGTCTGCCCCATAGGCGGATTTTAATTAGTGTAACTATAAAGCCGAGTGGACTTGGCATGCATGCTGGTACCTGCATCTCTGTATTAGTGGAGGCCTTTGAAGCACCATAAATGGCAAAAGGCAGAAGGGACCCAGCATGCATGTGGAACCAAACACCCCCTGATTATACGGAAGCCAAGGTTGGCACATAACAGGTAGGAAATAGTGTTAGGTTCCCGTTCTACAGAGATCACCTTGACGATTTGGTGGACAGGCCCAGATAATTTTCTACAAAATATATTTGCCAAGAATCTCTAATTTACTAAACAAGCACAATTAGCATACAAATTTGTACGCATTAGCGTACAATGCGTAGCATTAGCATACAAATTTGTACGCATTAGCGTACAATGCGAAGCATTGGCATAAAAATTTGTACGCATTAGAGTACAATGCGTAGCATTAGCATACAAATTTGTACGCATTAGCATACAATGCGTAGCATTAGCATACAAATCAACATTAGAGTGAATGCCAGTACTCACCCGCACGTTTATTCGCTGCGTAGCAGCGAACAAACTTGCAGGGAAGAGACTCGAGCATTGTGCTCGAGTACACTCGGTGTTCAGCCGAACACCGAGCGGACCCGACCGTAGGCATGCTCGCTCACCACTATATGTTACTAAAGATGAGCGAACCACTTCAGGTTCAGTTCAGGTTTGCTGAATTTTTGAAAAAGTTAATTTAGGGCAGAGCTGACATTACATAGTAACATAGTTTATAAGGCCGAAAAAAAGACATCTGTCCATCTCAGTTCGGTCTGTTTTCCTACATGAACCGGCGCACTGGGATGTGCTGACTGAAATTACCCTTTTTTTCTTTGTAAGTTACTAAACATAGTTTATAAGGCTGGAAAAAGACATCTGTCCATCCAATTTAGCCTGTTATCCTGCAAGTTGATCCAGAGGAAGGCAAAAAAAAAACTGTGAGGTAGAAGCCAATTTTCCCCACTTTAGGGAAAAAAAATTCCTTCCCGACTCCAATCAGACAATCAGAATTACTCCCTGGATCAACGACCCCTCTCTAGTAACTATAACCTGTAATATTATTACCCTCCAAAAATACATCCAGGCCTCTCTTGAACTCTTTTAGTGAACTTACCATCACCACCTCCTCAGGCAGAGAGTTCCATAGTCTCACTGCTCTTACCGTAAAGAATCCTCTTCTATGTTTGTGTACAAACCTTCTTTCCTCCAGACACAGAGGATGTCCCATCATCACAGTCACAGTCCTGGGAATAAATAGATCATGGGAGAGATCTCTGTACTGACCTCTGATATATTTATACATAGTTATTAGATCTCCTCTTAGTCGTCTTTTTTCTAAAGTGAATAACCCTAATTTTGATAATCTATCTGGGTACTATAGTCCACCCATTCCAGTTATTACTTTACACAGTTTAGTGTCATCTGCAAAAATTGATATTTTACTGTGCAAGCCTTCTACAAGATCATTAATAAATATATTGAAGAGAATAGGGCCCAATACTGACCCCTGTGGTACCCCACTAGTTACAGTGACCCAATCTGAGTATGTACCATTAATAACCACCCTCTGTTTTCTATCACTGAGCCAGACATTTTCTCCCAGGCCAAGTATTCTCATTTTATATACTAACCTTTTATGTGGTACAGTGTCAAATGCTTTGGAGAAGTCCAGATATACAACATCCATTGATTCACTGCGGTCCAGTCTAGAACTTACCTCCTCATAGAAACGTTGCTCCAGTTGTCCTTATAATTGCATATAACCCCCTCTAGCCTCCTCCAGGAGACTGTCCAAGCACTTCAGTAACTCTTACTTGGCAAAGAATGCTCTCCTAGACCTGCAACGACAGAACAGCCTGCGGCTACACCACTTAATCTGCGACGTGCCAACTTGCCGGATTTCTTTGTAGGTAACTGCTTTTGAGGTTTACAGCAGCTGCAGTTGTGTTAGCAGACACAGCTAGCCTAAGATCCTCACTTTTCACTCCCTGGCTGACAGCTTCCCTGCTTTTCCCAATTTTACACACACAATTCTTCTTCATCTATCCTTTCCCTTCACAGTCTCTGGCAGTAGAATACAAGCTTGATTGATTTCTAACTCCTCACTCTCTAAGATCATTTTTGATCTTACTGGCAGACTCTGCTACACCCAGCCACCCTCATTCACAGTCCTTGTTCTGCTACGGCACATCCCAGTCTGCTAAAGCACTGATTTGCTCAAACAGGCTGTCGGCCTGTAAGTGAATCAGGACAAGCCCTTAACCACACTTCATGTGAGAACCCTTCTTCCTACTTAGAGCTTTTTTCCTGCCAACATGTGCACTAAAATGGCACAATGTGCCGTTCTAGTAGATTTGAGCTTGTCTGCCATTCAGAAAATACTAAACTTCTGTCCGAACCCGGTTCAGTTCGAACTGGTTTGCTCATCCTTAACCAATACCATTTGTTCTACTGCAAACGCCAAGCAAGCCAAGCATTTTTTTTCTAGAAACCAATTTTGATTTAGCTATTGTTTGTATTTGGGCATTTCAGTGCATCAATATACAAGATGCATTGCATTGCATCAAAATACTATGTGAACAGTTAGTTCTGCAATATACAGCAGTTATGTGCTAGTTTCATTTAAATAACAATATTGGATAGGGACAGTGTAGGGAGAGCATATGGACACTGCAGGCACTGTGCATCTTGTTCACCTGCTGTGCCATTCATACTTAATCTATTTTGTTATACATAGGCATACTGTGCATCAGACTCACTATCAATATCATGGTCTAATATATATGTATTTATGTATGTATTTATTCAGTACACTTGCTGTGCCTGCAATTCTGTCTCCACATGCAGGCAAGGGTGCCGGGTTTCCTCACTCCTCCCCGCTGATGCGCGCCATGCTCATAGGCGCAGACAGCGAGGTTCTTAGCTGTGGTCTGTGCTCCTGCTGCCGGCATTCCTCTCCTGGCTCTGTGCAGAGCTTGCTCTCTGGCTCAGAGTTCCTTGTTTGCAAATAGGGTGTGTGCAAGCGTGTCTCACCTATTTGTGTGAGGCAGCATGCACACACCCTCTATCTTCCCCAGCCTATGGCTAGTCTGTATAATTTATTTATAGGACCTCTTTCTACAGGAAGACACCTGAGCAACTCGGTCACTAGCTTGTCTAGCCCTATTGTATGAAGATGTTTAGTGTGATTCTGCTTTTAATGTGTACCGGACCCTGCTATTTGTTTAAAAAGTCTGATATTGCTTCCGCCTGATAAGCCTCTAGCCTCCCAGTAATTTCTGGATGTACTGTACCATCTGGCGGTCAGCTCAGTGGGTCCACACCCTGGTTATGGTTCCCTAGTGTCCCAACCCACCTCAGAGGTAGCACCTGTTACACCCCTTGGGAAAGTCTATCCTCACCATCAGAAGTATTGTCAAAAGTGAGGGGTATACTTAGACATCGCCACTTGAGGAAGTTGGTCTCATGGGACAGCGGTTTTGCACCTCTTGAACATAACAATCTGTTCTGTTATACATAGACTTACTGTACGTCAGACTCAATGTCAACAGGTACTCAAATATATTGGTACATTTATCTAGTTCTCCTGCTGCGCCATTAAGACTTTTATCTGTTCTCTAATACATAGACTTACTGTAAGTCAGACTTAGTGTCAACAGGAAGTCTAATATATAGACGTGTTTATCTAGTTCAACCGCTGCGCAATTCATACTTAGTTACATAGTTTCATTACTGATTCGGTGACTGTAGACGATGACCAACAGACAGTTGCCTGGGCCCTCAAAAGGAATGGGCAGTGGCAAAAATGTTGCTATAGCTGACATAAGTAGCAGCAGAACAAGGGTTGGTGGTAGCAGCAGCCACAGCACCTGGCCAGAGCTGCCACTATCATCCAGCGGTCATGTTTTGACCAACAATTCAGCTGTACAGAAATGGTTGACTTGCTCTTCAACATAATTTTAAGTGACGTCAGACACACAAAGCCAGGAATTGGTGGATTCCTCTGTTATCACACTTAGTTTATATATCCCAGGAACAATCTCTGTGCTCTCACCTGTCCTGCAACTGCCTCTTTCTTTTGCTGACCTTTCTGCTTGGGAAGTAATGTATGCTGCCAGCTATGCTCTAATTTTCAGCGAGGATAAGCTTTGTGAGGACATTCAGCAGCTACAGGCTAGCATAGACTTGGAGGATAGGTCTGCTGAGTTCTTGTTTAGGTGTGCAACTAGCAATGATGACAGACTGGTGAGGGTGACATAAGTGACAACCATACAGTAGTGGATGATGATGTAGCCAATCACACGTGGTAGCCGGGTGACTAGAGGGCATCATTGTCATCATCAGGGGTAAGGGTGGCACCGGCCCCCTGACACAGTAACAGGGTAGCAGCGTTCTGATGAGCCAGCAGGATGGAAGCAGTGGGAGATCAAGTTGCTGGTACTTCAGTCTCTACCTTCCCATGTCGTTGATTCTGCATATTTGAGAGAGCTGATTGCTTGTGCCTAGCCAAGGTGGAGAATCCTAAGCAGCCATTACTTCTCAAAAAACTGTACCAGCCAATCACACATATGTTCAGCAGAAGGTGGACCAGTCCTTGAGCCTGTTGGCATCTGGTACAGTTCATGCCAGTGCTGACATGTGGAGCTGTAACTATGGTTATGGAAAATATATGTCCTTTATAGCCCACAGGATAAGTTCCGGTCCAGGCACACCATCAATTTGGTCAAGTGATGGCAATGCCACTTCCACATCAGCAATTTCTGCACCAATGTCCTCCTCAGCCTCCACAGTAGGCACAGTTCAGAGTGGTTCTCCAGCATCCCACCTATGCAAAGCATGACGTTGTCACATGGTTCTTCTCTTGTATAATACAAGAGGGGAGACTCTCTAAACTCACGTTCCACTGCCATAACTGCTAGAGTGGGGTGAAGGTCAGGAGCAGCACCAGCTTCATCAATCTAAGTCTTGACTCTCTGATTTGTAGTTTTCTTCAGCCACCTACTGAAGATACCACCCAGCAGTAGCAGGACATGGGCAAAACCTGAACCAGCAGGTGGTGGCATACTTGGACTGTACTATGACACTCCAGATCCAAGATCCCCTTGACTACTGGACAGCCAAACTTGATTTGTGGCTGTAACTGGCCGAATTTGTCCTGGACAAGCTTTTCTGCCCAGCCAGTAGTATAGCATTAGAGCAGTTGTTTAGTTTAATGGGTGGCATCGAGAGACTAACCTTTATAAAGATAAATCAGGCGTGGATCAACCAGGAATTCCAGACACCGATGCCTGATGCAACATATTAGGTCATTCTAGCAGTAATGATCTGACTGTAGCATGCTGCCACACTGGAACATTGTGACAAATGGCCCATTAATTCTGCCCAAGTGCTGCTGCCACTGTTCTGATGATGACACTTGTCTAATGTCACACGCCTTCTGCCTCTACTGCCATCTGCTCCTTTTGTGTTCTGCCACTATTTTGCTGTTACTGCCACTGCTGCCCCCCCTATCCCCACCCTGTTCCAGGGCCACTATTGTGACTCTTGGTGCTGTTGCCACCCTCTTCACTCTGTCCCAGGCCAGTATTTTAACTCTTCATGCTGTCTCTATTTGGCCATATTGACATCACTGTTTATTTTTCCATTCTTCTGATCTGTCAGAAGAACAGAAAAGTAACAAAAAAATAATGGGTCCTTTCGTTTGAGTGTCCATAAGGCTATCACATGGTCAGTATTTTGCATCAGAATTTGATCATGATTTGGAAGCCAAAAGCAGAAGTGGGTCCAAAACACAGACGACATTCAAATATTTTTATTACATTGTATCTCCGTTTTGGACACAGCCTCCCCACTGTCATTGGGACATGTTGAATCTTGGGCCATTGCAAGGTTAAGTCCATGATGAATTAGACCTGACACTAACATTGACCTTTTAAGGCTAAGTTTACACTTCAGTTATTTGGTCAGTTATTTCTGTCACTTACTGTGAGGCAAATTCAGGGACCAAACTTACTCTCAGATTAGGTATCATGAATAGATTTGCACCAGTTCTGTGGTTATGACCTGCATTGGGCTGACAATAACTGATGGTAATAAGTGACCAAATAAGTGAAGTGTGAACTAAGCCTAATAGTGATGCACAGTCATTCTACTGCTAACGAAAGGGGGTTCAAAAGCTTGTATTTGCACTTTTTGTCACAACAATGGATTAAAATAACCTTTTTTTTTCTCCACTACTTTATTCGCACTACCTCCATGTTCTTATTTTGTTCCACTAATTAGTCAGTGGGACACAGCTCCTGCAGGGGCGCACAGCATTTTTTCTTGCTTTACTGAAGGCTGTTGTATGCTTTTCTTTTGATTTTAGCTAGGGATTAGCTAAGACTGTTCTTTTGTCCAACGGCACAATTTTGAATTTTTTTCTCACAATAGAAATATGTGACTACTCTTGAATGCAGTACCATAGGGCAGCAAAGTGGCTTAATGGTTGGCACTGGAGCCAACTTCATCTACATGGAGTTTGTATGTTCTCCCTATGTTTGGATTTCATCTCAAATGCAGAAAACATACTGATAGGGAATCAAGATTGTGAGCCCCTACTGTGATTACAAAGTATTGTGGAATATGTTAGCGCTATATAAGCTAAATAAATAAATACAGTATATAGATTGGCAAAATCAGGCTGTCGCACTTACAACTGGTAACAACTGAAACAACTGGTTCTGTGTGGCAAATAAAACCTTGTATTACAATTATAAAAAACAGTCTGGTTTTCCCATTCTTGTCAATGAGCAATTCAATGATATTGCAGCTTTTTCCATCTATTGTGCCTAGGAAAAAGCAGACCCATTCAATCAGTGACATCACCTTTAAATCCAGTATCACACTGTTCAGTTTTTGAAGCATCTTTTTTTTTCTTTTTTTTTTTGGGGGGGGGACCCATTGTAGAATAGCGAAAGTATAACTAATGCCCAAAGCTAACTATAGAGCATATAAAAAATAGAAAGATAAAAATCTATAGTATGACTGCTTTACCTTGGCCTGTTATGTAATAAACTCATCAATAAGGTTAAGTGTATAGATTTTAGAGTGCTGCTACTTACTTTTTACCTTGAATCTGTTTCTAGATCAATATGTGCTTGTGCAGTATTTCGGGCATCTCAGGTGCTATTAAATGTGTCATTCTCTTTAAACATGTACTTTATGTTTAAAAATAGTATATTAAATAATTGGGCTGTTAACATGTTTCCCATTTGCATAGGATACTAATTTGTGAATAACAATAGATCTTGTTGTCAAATTTTCAAGTTATCCAGTCACTAGCATTTTCTGAGCACAAAACATGTACATGTACAGATAGAGAAATGTAATGAATTTGGTCATGTATTCATATGGCTTCACCTTCAGTGTAGCCTAGGGTCAAGTTACATCACATAACATTCACATCTACAGTCTGAACAAGCAAAACTGACTACTTTACCCTTGATTTAAAAGCTATGTTGCCCCCATGATCATCTGAAAAGCCTGAACTGACACCATGTGTACAAGAAAACAGAAGCTTGTACAAAATAAAATCAATCAGACAAGCTTGAGCAATTTAAAAGGAGTATCGACCACTTGTGCCCTTCTTGACCTAGCCTAGTGCCATCTAATAGCAAATGATGAAAATAAAACATCACATATCCTTTTAGCTGAATTCAAAAGCCTGTGACAGAATTCCATAAAACAGAACATTAAAGAAGGTCACAATCTCAAAGGTCCAGAAATACTAATCTGCAATATTTGTGATTTACTAAGAAGTATAATACGTTTAATACAATATCTGGGAAAGTAGTGCAGTATATTATTGCAAACAGACAGGGCTGGCGTTAGGGGGGAAACTGGGCCCCGATCTTCTAAGGGCCCCCTGCTTCAGTTGGCACATTGCATTCATTGAACAGCAGAGCGCACAGTCAGGACTTTCCCTGTTTAGGAGTACCTGCTCTGACTCCATATATGGATGTGTCCATATATATATATAGAGTCAGTGTTATGAACATGAAAGGGGTATTTCTAAGCATGGCCACTATACTTGGGGACACCCTGTGTATATAAATCTAATTTAGACTCTATTGTTTTAAACGTTTCTGTGGGGATTTGAGCTTACAACCATCTACATGAAAGGCAAGCACCTTAACCACTGGGCAATGGAACTCAGGGCTAAGTCCATGGTGAAAAATCTCATACAAGTTTCTCTTATATGATACAATAGACTTCTATGAGGTTTTTGATACAAGAGCAACTCCTATGAGGCTTTTCAACTATGCTTTAACATTGACCTCTATAGCCCAGTGGTTAAGGTTCTTGCCTTTAATGTAGAAGGTTGTGCAAATCCCCACAGAAATATTTTAAAAATAGAGGTCAAATAAAACTTAAAGGGGTTGTCCGGGTTCAGAGCTGAACCCGGATATACCCTTATATTCACCCAGGCAGCCCGCCTGAACAGGGCATCGGAGCATCTGGGCTCTGGGCGGACCATCATCTGGGCTCTTTTGTTTACATAACACACTGCCGGGCGGACGCTTCCGCCCGGCTGTGAGTTCGGTGACGTCACCGGCTGTAATGGGCGGGCTTTAGCGCTGCCCTAGCCGTTTTACTGGCTAGGGCAGCGCTAAAGCCCGCCCATCAGTGCCGGTGACGTCACCGGGCTCACTGCCGGGCGGAAGCCTCCGCCTGGCAGAGCCCGGTACGTCACCGGAACCGGGCTAAATGCCTTTGCCCTGCGCTAATTAGCGCAGGGCAAAGGAGGGCATCGGAGCATAGGATGCTCCGATGCCCTGTTCAGGCGGGCTGCCTGGGTGAATTTAAAGGTATGTCCGGATTCAGCTCTGAACCCGGACAACCCCTTTAAATACACAGGGTGTTCCCAACAGTAAAAAGTTTGATTTTATGGTGAAAAAAAAATGGAGCAAAATGTAAAATATAATCGTATAACACCCACACCAACCTTTTTAACTTGTGTAACCAGTATTTTTTGTTTGGGCACTACCTCATCGGGACTCACTTTGTAAAAAATTATTGCGATATTCTGATCCTGATAACTTTTTCATAGTTATGTCTACGGAGATGTGTGGGGCGATCTGTCGTTTTTGACAATATCATTTTAGGATGTGTATGACTTGATCACTTTTTATTAAATTTTTTGGGGAGATAAAGTGATGAAAAAAAGGTGAATCTGCCTTTTTTTAATTTTTTTCTGTTACGCCATTCACCATATGGGCTACCTTTTTAAAATATTTTAATAGTATGGCCATTTTCGCATGCGGCTATGCCTGTTTTTTATATTTTCAAAACTTTTATTTTTTTTTTTTTACTTTTTGTTAAGTCCCCCAAGTGGACCACAACTTACATCAGATGTAAATTGCTCTAGTAGTCTGTATAGAAATCACTATATCACAGTTCAGTGCTGCCATCTAGTGGCCTGAACTGGGATATATTAAGAATAAGCTTGGGAGCCTAGTACAGGCTGTGGCTTATTTTTAGAACAGGGTGCTTTCCCCGATCTCTGCTGGGGGAAAGTGCGCCTGAAGAGGAATCCCACGCTTCCGGTTTTTAACACTCTCAGATGCCGTGAGTGAGGAGAATTCATTGCTGTGAGGGGAGGGGGCATGTGGCATATTCTGGGGCCAAGAGGGTGAAGAACTGTGTGAGGAGCTTTATGGGGTGTAAATCTGTGAGGGACGAATCGACAGAACGTAACTGTGTTGTTAGTACATTATTACAATATTTGGGGCCCACTTTTGATTTTGCCCAGGGCCACATTTTGTCTAAAAACCGGCCCTGCAAACAGATTATACAAGAAATTTTAAAAAATGTGAAAAATGCAGGTTAACTTTTTATGTAAATCTATTTTTGTAAATAGATTTTGAAAGTAAATTTTAAATAATCTCATTTTAGACTTTTAGTACATATTTACTTAATTTGTTACTGGAGGGTTCACTTTTCTTCCCTTATATGTTCTCTCTGACTCTGGGGTTCTCCTGCTTGATGACAGTTTAGATGCTGAGGTTTTGAGGTGCAAGGCAGGGTCTTGGTTGTCATGACACTAAAACTTTGCAGTATTACACTTTACATTGCAGTGTAATGGTGATGCAGGACGTAATGATGAGATCATCATTTTAATAACTTCACTGTACTTTACTACAGCAGTCAATGGATAAGGGGCCGTTCAGACGGCCCTGGTATTGTGGGTCCGCAAAAATGCGGATCTGCAATACCACGGATGCCGGGCGCCCCGTTCAAAATGCCTATTCTTGTCCTCTGTTGCGGACAAGAATAGAAAATGTTCTATAATTTCTTGTGGAGCCGCGGCTCGGCAAGATTGCGTGCCGGCCATAGAAGTGAACGGGCCCGCACCTATTCCGCAAATTTGCGGAATAGATGCGGACCCGTTCACACGGTTGTGTGAACGGCCCTTAAGTCACACTGGCACTGTGTACATCAAATACAGTTTCCATGTATGTTGGTGTATGCAATTCCCAAGACTTTGTATTAGAGGCAGAGGAATGAGTCCCTTTCTTTCACTCTGTGCAATCCTTTCTAACTGACACAACTGATGTTTCTGACTTGTAGATAGGGACAAACAATAACAGTAAGCCCTGACCTCGAACCCAGCCCACTTTCCCTACCTACTTGCAGGTCAAGCACTAGGTAGCAACTGGTTGACAGTTCCTATGCTATTAAGGTGCAGAGACAGACAAACAACAAAAGACAAAAATAACAAAAATGGATAGTCATACCAAAATCAGTCAGAATCAGGCAGACAATGCAGTACAAAAATGAGAGACAGAGATTAGTCAAAAGACAAGCCAAGATCAAATACTAGATGGGATGCACAATAATAATCACATGAGACAAAAAGTAGTCAAAAGACTACCCAAGGTCAAAATTACAAACATATACAAAAGAATCCAAGAACCAGGAAGCTAGCTAGTGAGTCTAAACAAGGCTATCAATGGGACAGATATATGGCCAGGAAAGGGATTAAGTAGAACACTGAGTCCCAGGATCAGAACCTGAGGTCATGACTTGGTGCTCCATTAGCTAGAACACTAGCACACAGGAACAGAGCAGCTGAGCAATCATTCCAACAGCACTTCATCATGCTGAGTGGGCATGGTAATGTCATCAGTGATGAAATCACATTGCCTGCCCAGCATGATGATTTGGTTATCACGTGAGCGAGCATTTTTAACATTTTTTTCATCAAGATGGCTGCAACAGCCTCTCCGTTATCAAATGGATGAAGTGAGTATGTTTTTTTTAAACTGTCATTTCAGGAAAAATGATTCGTTACCACGCAGCACCGAGAAATTAGAATTTGTAGCGAATCAAACTTTTCCTCAAATTCGGATTGAATTCCACTTGATTAACTTCAATTCACTCCACACTAATCTACATAATCATTATCATCTCCCTTTACAATATGAAGTATTATTTCTGGCTATGCTGGTGTTTTGTTTTATTATTATTTTTGTCTTTGATTTGTTTCCAGGAAAAGTATGTAACAAGAATTGGCCCAGATTTACTTCTAGTTTGAGCAGACATATACACAGGGAGGGGCAGTTTGATCAAAACTGGTGTAAAGGAAAACTGGCTTAGTTGCCCATAGCAACCTATTAGATTCCACCTTTCATTTTTCAGAGCTCCTCTGGAAAATGATTGGTGCAATCTGACTGGTTGCTATGGGCAACTAAGCCAGTTTTCCTTTACACCAGTTTGATAAATCTCCCTCAGAGTATTTAATTAAATACAGTTAATTATTACAGTAGCTCAGGCTGTGTGATAAATGTGGCATAACTATGCACTACCAGTCTAAAATATTAAAAGGGTTCTCCGGGGCTCTACTATATTGATCACCTATCCTTAGGTGCACGCAGTGCAAATGTGCCGCCTCCGTTCTCTCTTCCTGCTCGCTGCTGCTGTCTATGGCAGAGCAGCAGCGAACAGGAAGAGAGACGGTATGTGCACTCTGCGCAAGCCGTCT
Organism: Rhinella marina; assembly: GCA_900303285.1. Lineage (NCBI taxonomy): Eukaryota > Metazoa > Chordata > Amphibia > Anura > Bufonidae > Rhinella > Rhinella marina. Next base: position 27,775 of record ONZH01006894.1, on the reverse strand, counting down.
CTTCATACAGCTGATCAGCGGGGGTGCCGGGTGTTGGACCCCAGCCAATCTGATATTGATGACCTATCCTGATGACGAAACTTTGGCTCATCGGAGCCAATACATTCTAATACTGTATGGTGCACTCGCTCTGTACAGTATTCTAACAACGTTTTATGCAAATTGACTTTGTGATTTGCTCATCCCTAGTATTAACAGTTGCATATGTGTTTCTGCATAGTCTAACACTGGCAACAATGATTGGACAGTGTCACACTGTAAGGGGAAGCACCCCCATTTTGTAGGTAACACCCAATAGGGCTTTTTTTAACTTTTAAATCTTTATTGGATTTTTTTCATTGCAATAAAAGTACAGACACAGCATCATGGGTGCAAGTGAACAAAGTACAGCAAAAATGGAATACAGGCAGCATGTAGATCTATACAAAAAACCGTTAAGTTTAGCATAGCATGGTTATGTTGATGGAAAAATAAAAATGTTATGGCTCTTGGAAGACGGGCATGAAAAAAGGACAATGAGAAAACTGGCTACAATGTTAAGGGGTTTAGAGACATCTACAATCCATATATTTATGTCCCATAACCTGTAAATATACAGTCACGGCCAAAAGTTTTGAGAATGACACAAATATTATATTTTCACATGATCTGCTGCCCTCTGGTTTTTATGTGTGTTTGTCAGATGTTTTTATCACATACAGAAATATAATTGCAATCATATTATGAGTAACAAAAGCTTATATTGACAGTTAGAATGAGTTAATGCAGCAAGTCAATATTTGCAGTGTTGACCCTTCTTCTTCAGGACCTCTGCAATTCTCCCTGGCATGCTCTCAATCAACTTCTGGACCAAATCCTGACTGATAGCAGTCCATTCTTGCACAATCAATGCTTGCATTTTGTCAGAATTTGTAGGTTTTTGTTTGTCCACCCGTCTCTTGATGATTGACCACAAGTTCTCAATGGGATTAAGATCTGGGGAGTTTCCAGGCCATGGACCCAAAATCTCTATGTTTTGTTCCCTGAGCCATTTAGTTATCACCTTTGCTTTATGGCAAGGTGCTCCATCATGCTGGAAAAGGCATTGTTGATCTCCAAACTGCTCTTGGACGGTTGGGAGAAGTTGCTCTCGGAGGACATTCTGGTACCATTCTTTATTCATGGCTGTGTTTTTAGGCAAGACTGTGAGAGAGCCGATTCCCTTGGCTGAGAAGCAACCCCACACATGAATGGTTTCAGGATGCTTTACAGTTGGCATGAGACAAGACTGGTGGTAGCGCTCACCTCGTCTTCTCCGAATAAGCTTTTTTCCAGATGTCCCAAACAATCGGAAAGGGGATTCATCAGAGAAAATGACTTTACCCCAGTCCTCAGCAGTACACTCCCTGTACCTTTTGCAGAATATCAGTCTGTCCCTGATGTTTTTTCTGGAGAGAAGTGGCTTCTTTGCTTCTCTCCTTGAGACCAGGCCTTGCTCCAAGAGCCTCCGCCTCACAGTGCGTGCAGATGCACTCACACCTGCCTGCTGCCATTCCTGAGCAAGCTCTGCACTGCTGGTAGCCCGATCCCGCAGCTGAAACACTTTTAAGAGACGATCCTGGCGCTTGCTGGTCTTTCTTGGGCGCCCTGGAGCCTTTTTGGCAACAATGGAACCTCTCTCCTTGAAGTTCTTGATGATGCGATAGATTGTTGACTGAGGTGCAATCTTTCTAGCTGCGATACTCTTCCCTGTTAGGCCATTTTTATGCAGTGCAATGATGACTGCACGTGTTTCTTTAGAGATAACCATTGTTAACAGAAGAGAAACAATGATGCCAAGCACCAGCCTCCTTTTAAAGTGTCCAGTGGTGTCATTCTTACTTAATCATGACAGATTGATCTCCAGCCCTGTCCTCATCAACACCCACACCTGTGTTAATGGAGCAATCACTGAAACGATGTTAGCTGGTCCTTTTAAGGCAGGGCTGCAATGACGTTGAAATGTGTTTTGGGGGATAAAGTTCATTTTCTAGGCAAATATTGACTTTGCAAGTAATTGGTGTTAAGCTGATCACTCTTTATAACATTCTGCAGTATATGCAAATTGACATTTTAAAAACTGAAGCAGTAGACTTTGTAAAAATTAATATTTATATCATTCTCAAAACTTTTGGCCATGACTGTATGTGGTCCTTCTTAATCGCTGAGCATGCTGCATAGAACTTTCTCATTAAAGAGGTTATCCAACCCCTATAATGAACCCTCTCCAATGCCTAGGCCCCTCATATATGTTATACTTACCCCTCAACCTGGTACCCGAGTCGGTCATGATGCCTGCACGGCTGCTGCTCCATCTCCCCAGCACGCAGATTAATCTGGCAACTGGGTGGGGGGTGCAGCCAATAGCAGACCGCAATGGGAACGAGCCTCCATAGCATCGTAGGTGACACTAGGGAGGCTCTTACCTGTCACAGCCCCCCTCATCATCGAATGTTTTGATCCGTGCAATGGGGAGATGCAGTGGTGGCTATATAGGCATTAGGAGTGATGCGGGTCTGGGGAAAGTATAACCTATGTGAGGGGCCTGGGCATTGGGGGGTCATTATAGAGGTTGGATAACCCCTTTAAAAAGATCAAGCCTTACTATACTAGCATGATTATCCTGAAGTGATAGAGAGCCTAAATGCATAGTCCAGCAGTGAGGAGGAACGGGGTACTTGGAAACCTTGTTCTAATCATTGGTGGGGGTCTCAGTGTTGTGGGTTACCAATGAGCAGACTTTTATTATAAAACTTGTAGGTAAATGATAATTGTAAGGCCACTCTTTAAAATATATTTAATAATGGTTTAAAACTAGAGAGTTTTAATTAGCAATATAATGTGTTCCCTTTCATATGGTGGTAGAACTACTGCATACTCTGTGGGCTAGAGATAAGCGAATCATTCAAAATTTTATTTGCCGAACATTCGCCGAACTTTTCCTAAGATTTGTATATTCGACGAATAGATTTGTTGTATTTGCGTACAAAATATACGTTGTTATGTGCTATTAGCGAACATTCGCGCACTAATAACGAACACTCTTTTAAAAAATGTACGCAAATTCTTAGAAGACGTACACATGAGCGTACAAATAGCGTACGAATCATCAGCGTACTATTGTCTACGAGATTATGTAATACGCAGGCACATACAAAGAGAGACAGCGGTGTGCACTCCTCAGAGGCAGAGCGAATTTTAGAAAATGGCATCCAGGCGAGCCTCATCATTTAGCTCTGCTGAAATACATAGTCCGGCTGATGGACCGGCAGGATTACGATTTACGATGGCACACACCGCCACCCGAACCAGCATAAAAAGGAGGTGATCCAGCAGGTGATCCGAGGCTTGCGCTATCGTTTCGACACCTTGCGGACCCCGGGCCAGATCCAGCGTAAATGGCAGTATGTATATTTGAGGTAGAACAAGTAAGGTGCTGTCTATCCGGCTAAGTGCATAGTAGAACCATCCACCATACAATAAAGTGAATATGAAGACACATTGCGGTACCTGTAAAGAAATACACACAATGGGCAATATACTTGAAAACATTGCTGAAAGGTAAAAACATTAGTGCAAACAATCCAGTGCAAACAATATAGTGCAAATACATTAAAGGTATAAAGTAAACATTTTAAATATCACCTACCTAGTATGCTCACGGACACGTTTAAGTCTCTTTTCTTCTGACACATGTCATACAACTGGAACAGAGTCCCAAACTCAGCTGTAATTTGTAATCCACATAGGTAATTGTAATCCAAATGGGTAAAAAAATAGCAGCAAAGGTTCCTTAAAAAACCCTCTTTCAAGGGGATCCCCAATAACCTGAAAAGGGGGGAAAAAAGGATGAGGTGCACGTATGCGCAACTTGGTTAAAACTTTTTTTTTATGGGGGGAGTCCTGACAATCCATGTCCATCTGGGTGAGGACAAACGCAGGGCAACAAAAATAAAAACAAACGCCAACTTGCTCACCCTTCAAGTTAAGTCCCCGTTGTGGCTCCCATAAATCCTCCCGCCGGCATACAAGGTGACAGAATCTTCGGCTGTAAGGGCTCTGATAATGGTCTTCCACGTGCAGCGGACTGTGCGGCCAGCACCTGCCTTGGCAGTTAGTATTGTACCATCGATGGTACACAAAACTGTTGGTGGTCATCTGTCCCACATGAAGGATCGGCGGCGGTGGCAAATCTCGTATCAGGGGTTCCAGCTGAGCTTGGCATTTCTCCTCAGATCGCAGAGTCCTATCAATGGTCTCATGGGAACACTGAGCCTCTTCTGCGGCCTGGGCCTTCTCAGTCCAGTCTTCCAGGGGCGTTGCAGGAGTAGCTGGTCGCGTAAGGAGTTTAACCCCAGTAGCAAAGGGGCCTTGGAGGCTCTTCATAGGGGTATAATCCACATAATCCCCTGCGTGGAGATTGTGGCGGACAGGCGGAAGATACGGCCACTTTAAAGAACGGCGGTTCACATATAATTCTTCTGCCGTCTCCTCATCGGCGATAAAACCAACTCCCCGTTCGACACTGAACCACATAACTGTACCCTTTCTGTGCTCCAGCTTGGGGTCACCGGACCGAGGGTGCTCCAACACCTGCACAACCCACTACTCTACCAACTTTCTGTATTCCCAGAGGGTCAGGGCGTTCCGGGTAGCAGCCTCGAGGACCATCAAATTTTTGCGAAGGGAGTAGTCCTTCCGCGGCAGAGCGGGAACTCCTGCCGCCTCCGCCGTGTCAGCCAGCGGAGTGAACACCTCAGCAGGCACCTCAACTGACTTCTTAGGCTGCCGGACATGTTGAGAGACGTAGATCTCCTTCGGTTCCTTCTCCTCATAGGGGTCGGTGCCCCACAACATGCCTCCCCAGTCAGGGCCTTGCTGTCTCGCCATCTTAATTGCCTGAGTTGCCTCGTCTTCCTCTCACACTGGAGAAGGGGGCGGAGCTACCGGGGAGGAGTTTTCATCGCTAATTAATTGAATTTGTACGCAACAGCGTATAGAGTAACTTATACGTAGCAATAGCGTATAATTTATAGGACAAACCACGTAGCGAATGTGTACAAAGCCGAAGCGAATAACGTAATATTCGGATTCACTTCACAGCTAAAAATTCCCAAGATTCGATACGAATCGACGAATCGATTCGCTCATGTCTACTGTGAGCATAAGTATATGGAACCTAACATTGTTATCCTTTATTACAGCAGATTACAGTATAACAATTATTTTTTTTTGTCAATTTCATGGTCTATTAACACAGGAGATGTTCACAAATAGTATCCCTTAATGTAAAGCCAGTGTACATGAGCCTAAAAGACATTCTCATTAAATATAGCTTTTGCTTAAATGCATTACCATTTGTGGGTTGTAAAGTGTTAATAACTATATAGAATACACCACATATACTCTCTGTAGACATTGCATGCACTTTGATTTTCCCTTTTGATGTGTTTGTGTATTTTCCCATTGCAACAGAAGAAAACAACTCATTGCAAGTGTTCTTTATGCTTTAGAAAGAAAGAATCTGAACTCCTAGGTCCATTGACTCTAAATCACTTGTACTGAGATGCTGTGGACCCTATTAGTGATTATAATTCATATAAGTTGAGATAGCCTTAGGTGAAGCCAGAGGCTGAAGACATCTAATTTCACCAAATACCCTCTAGCCGTAGCCCTGCACAATTAGTAATGGAAGATGGAATTCAAGATGTCTTTATACATTTAAGGCAATGTGTTAATTATCGTATTATAATGCAGTCCAGGTAGGCAAGCCTGTTACATTATCTAAAGAATCTTTAAATTTATCAAAACATTTTAGAAACATTTTCTTATCACCGAAGCAGAGTGGAAAACTAGAATCCCTATTTTGCAATATTAAGTAACAGTGCTATATTTCAGCCGTACTAACTGCTTTAAAAGAAACAGGTTATCCTTTGAATCTCATCTCTGCGTAGCCTTGGGGTTAGCCTCAGGCCAGAAACAGGTATGGACAACTAAAATTAGATACAGAATGTCTCTCAGAAAAGTGAAAAATAACGAATGCCAAATTACTGTATAATGAAATTATTATGTTAGAGGAAGGAGAAATCCAGCAAGTGTTATTTTCTATGAAACCTTAATGTTAACCTGGGTTCTTGAAATGGTATTAATTTGAAATTTTAAGCTTATTGATGAGAGTTTAAGCTTCATGGAGCTTATTTACTTAAGACTGGTGGTTCATACACGAATAGTAGTAAAAAGTAGTAATATGATACAATACATTTTTTGAAATGCCTCTTAATAAATTTGTTACATCTTCTAGATGCTGGTGTAGTGTTCAGTTATAATTTATACCAGTTTCTGGTTAATTAATGTGCAGGGTGGGATTCAAATTTTTAACAACAGGTTCCCTCCTCAACAGCGGACACGCGGCATCACGATACATAGTTACATATACCTACATTATATATATGCAACACATATAAATACACCATATACATGGTACACATACATAAATACACCATATTTACACTACACTACACACACATACCACCTAACTTTTAAAAAGCATAAGCACCAGATCTGTAATTTTATCAACCGGATGAGGGAACTGGCTGAATCCCATGCCTGCTTACTTCCACCCACTTTTTTTTTTTGGCAAGAGCAACAAAAAACAAAAACTAAAAATGTGCTACTTTGTAGGTACACATTTTGTAAATAACCACCAATATATATGTGTCATTTGAAATATATCAAATCAGAAAAAATACTCATAGTATCCTGTACTAATGGGCCCTGCACTTCCCATAAATCCTCCCACTCTGTGCATTTATACATGACAAGGAGGTAGGATGACGTGGAGGGATGCCAGTGTCTCATAGCTAATAACTAGAGATGAGCGAGCATGCTCGTCGAGCTTGGTGCTCGTTCAAGTATTAGGGTACTCGTAAGTGCTCGCTGCTCGGACGAGTATCTCGCCATGCTTGAGGAAATGGCATCTCCCGCATTTTGAATTTTTGGCGCCTATAAACTCAGCCAATCACAAGCCAGGAGACTCTGCGGTACACCCAGGATCACGTGGGGCCCTTACATGTCGATAGCAGGGGTTGGCTGGCCTGATCAGGTGATCCTGGAATATACTAGTGACTGCCCGCGGTGCTCGGCTCAGATGCTGTCTGGATGTCGTTAGGGACAGATCTGCTGCATTTAAGGTAGAGTGTTAGGGCCTGGATTTAGTTCTCTGTTAGGCAGGAGTGATATCAAAAGAACCCAACAGCCCTTCTAAGGGCTACAAGACACTTTTTTTGTCTCCTGGCTGGGCTGGCTGGCACTAGTAGTGCAGCTATCACCATATATAACACTTTTTTTTTTTATTGTTTTATCTCAGTGATACAAATCCATTTCATACAGCTGTGTGGAACCATTCTGTGTGTCACAGTTCAGCTGTCCACGCACCACAAACCACAATCAGTATTTTCTGTCCAGGTGACCCATACTGTACGTCACGTAATCAAATACGGTCTTTTGCTTTCACTGATACAGCTACATTAGAAAAATCTCTGTGCAACATTTGTCTGAGTTGCAGTCGAAATAGCCACAGTAAGCAGGGGCTGAGTTTGCTCTCTGATATTTTCTGCAAGTCACGTTAAAAATATATATATATATTAAAAAAAATTTTAAAAAAATAAAAAATAAAAAATAATAGTTTTTTTGTTGTTTTATCTCAGTGATACAAATCCATTTCATACAGCTGTGTGGAACCATTATGTGTGTCACAGTTCAGCTGTCCAGTCACCACAAACCACAATCCGTATTTTCTGTCCAGGTGACACATTCTGTACGTCACGTAATTAAAAAAGGTCTTTTGCTCCCACTTATACAGCTACATTACAAAAATCTATGTGCGACATTTGTCTGGGTTGCAATTAAGCAGACCAAGTCTGCCTAATCTAATAGTTTCAGTGTAATTGCTCCATACTGCACGGTACATAATAACATACATAATTTTGCTCTAACTTATCCACCTATATATTTTCTTGTTCAGATTGAACAAGCTTGTGGGTTTCAGTACAGCAGGCCCATTTTTTTTTTTGTTCATATAATACACTTATATACAGAAAAAGGGCTAAGGGTCGAGGACGAGGGCGTGGGCATTCAATTACTGCAGGGGGCAGAGGCCGTGGTCCTGGGCAGGGTGAGACAGTACCTGCTGATGAGGGAGCAGGGGAACGCCGCAGAGCTACACTACCTAGCTTCTTGTCTCAACTTACAGGGACACGTGGTAGAGGACTGTTGAAACCACAACAGTGCGAACAGGTGATGTCGTGGATTGCGGACAATGCTTCAAGTAATTTGTCCACCAGTCAGTCTTCCACGCAGTCCACCCACATTACCCAAGGGAGCACTCCTCTGGCTCCTCCACCTCAACCTCCTTCCCCCCAGTCTGCCCCTCCCAGGAAAATTTGGAATGCGATCCGGCATACTCTGAGGAACTGTTTTCTGGACCCTTCCCAGAGTCACAAACCACTTCTCAGGTTGCTGCTGACCTCTTTCCCGATGCCCAAGTTTTCCAACTGTTGCAGTCTGTGGGAGATGATGATGATGATGATGACAATGTTGACTTAGTGAAAGAAGTTTGTAAAGAGGTGTCGGACGATGAGGAGACACGGTTGTCAGACAGTGGTGAAGTTGTTGTCAGGGCAGGAAGTCCGAAGGGGGAGCAGACTGAGGAATCGGAGGATGACAAGGTGACTGACCCAAGCTGGGTTGATAAGCCGAGTGAAGACAGTGCTTCTGAGGCGGACGCGAGGGCTGCACCAGAACAGGTTGAAAGAGGTAGTGGTGTGGCCAGAGGGAGAAGCAGGGCCAGAGCTGGTGCATCAGCAGCAACTGTTTCACGTAGTGAAGCTCCCCTGGCGAGGCCTAGATGTTCGCAAGTCTGGAGGTTCTTTAAAGAAAGTGAGGATGACCGATGGACTGTGGTGTGCAACCTGTGCCACACCAGGATCAGCACGGATGCCACCACTACTAGCCTAACCACCACCAGCATGCGCAGGCATATGAGTGCTAAACACCCCACTCAATGGAACCAAGGCAGTTCACCTCCTGCGGGTCACACCACTGCTCCTTCCCCTGTGTCACTCACTGCCTCTGCTAGTCAACCCCTGCCCAGGAGTGCCTCCCGCCGGAAAACCACACCTTCGCCTCATGGCGGTGGCTGCCCCTCGGTATTCGGTCCCCAGCCGCCACTATTTTTCCCGATGTGCCGTCCCATCCCTACACCAGCACGTGTCACAGAACATCATCCGTGCCCTGACCAATGCTGTTTCTGAGAAGGTCCACCTAACCACGGACACGTGGACAAGTGCTGCCGGGCAGGGACACTATATATCACTGACGGCACATTGGGTTAACTTGGTGGAGGCTGGGACCGAGTCTGACCCTGGGGCCGCTCATGTACTGCCCACACCGAGGATTGCGGGGCCTACCTTGGTCACGGTCTCTCAGACGTACTATGCCTCCTCCTCCGACCCCCTCCTCCTCCTCCACCTCCTTCTCCGAATTACCATCCGTGGTCACGGCGCCTTCAGTCGGTAGCTCTAGGCGCAGCAGCAGTGCCGTGGGTAAGCACCAGCCGGCGGTGCTCATACTGCTGAGCTTAGGTGACAAAAGGCACACTGCCCAAGAGCTGTTACAGGGCATCACGGTGCAGACCAATCTGTGGCTGGCACCGCTGAACCTCAAGCCCGGCATGGTTGTGTGTAACAATGGGCGTAACCTGGTGGCGGCTCTGCAACTCGGCAGACTGACACATGTGCCATGTCTGGCCAACGTGTTCAATCTAATAGTTCAGCGGTTCCTCAAGACATACCCCAATCTGTCTGATTTGCTCACCAAGGTACGCCGCATCTGTGCACATTTCTCAGGGCATCGCAGCGCCGCCTACAACTGCCCGCTCACCGACTGTTGTGCGACGTGCCCACAAGATGGAATTCGACATTAAACATGTTATCCAGAGTTTACCAGCAGCGCAGAGCGATTGTAGACTGCCAGATGTCAACTTCCACCAGAACTGGTAGTCAGGTCACTCAGATTCCTCAAGTCTACAATGAGGAGTGGACGTGGATGTCTGATATCTGCCAGGTGTTGAGCAACTTTGAGGAGTCAACACAAATGGTCAGCAGCAATGCCGCCATTATCAGCCTCACCATCCCGCTGCTTTGCCTGTTGAAAAGCTCACTGCTCAGCATGAAGTCGGAAGCTTTGCTCTTGTCACAAGAGACGGTGGAGGAAGATACGGTGGAGGAATGTGGTTCTGTGGGCCAAGTAGCGGGGGAGAGGAGGCAAGCAGGCAGCTTGTCCAGCACTGGCAGGTTAACAATCTCCAAGGCCTTTGCCAGTTTTATATCACCCCAGCAAGACACTGTCACCTGTCCCCAGTCTAGGCAGATTAGGGGGGAGCTGTACAGAAAGATGGTGAGGGAGTACCTAGCTGACCATACCAACGTCCTGCGTGATCACTCTGCTCCATACAACTACTGGGTTTCAAAGCTGGACACGTGGCCTAAACTGGCGCTGTACGCCTTGGAGGTGCTGGCCTGCCCTGCCGCTAGCGTGTTGTAAGAGCGGGTATTCAGTGCAGCTGGTGGCGTAATCACCGATAAGCGTACACGCCTGTCAACTGACAGAGCTGACAGGCTGACGCTTATTGAAATGAACAAAGCCTGGATTTCACCGGAATTCAAATCTTCTCCGGGGGAAAGCAGCTAAAGATTAACATTACTTATGTATCCGATTCCTCTTTTCTACTCCTCCTACTCCTCCTTGTCGTCTTTGCCTAACGCTGACCCAAAAAACGCAATTTTTTAGAGGTCCAACTGGCACTCTTTTACCACAATTTTTCCGGAGGTCCACCTACAGGCCCTCTCTCTAAACAATTTTTCCGGAGGTCCGCCTACAGGCCCTCTCTCTAAACTATTTTTCCGGAGGGCCCCCTACAGGCCCTCTCTCCAAACAATTTTTCCGGAGGTCTACCTACAGGCCCTCTATCCAAACAATTTTTCCGGAGGTCCACCTACAGGCCCTCTATCCAAACAATTTTTCCAGAGGTCCACCTACAGGCCCTCTCTCTAAACAATTTTTCCAAAGGTCCACCTACAGGCCCTCTCTCCAAACAATTTTTCTTTGCACCTAGTTGAGTGCTTCCCTAACATGTGATGGGCATGTGCCTCGCCTTTCTTGTTCTGGGTGAGCACAATTGCCATGAGGGTAACCACCAAGCTATTGCCTGAGAATTTGGGGTAATGGTGGGATTAGGCAGCCTCAGAGGCATCCATGCATGCTGCCCCTGCTGTTTCCGGTCCATTTCCGTGGTGTTTCCATCATTTTCTGAGGTTTCCAGGTTTTCACCCAGCCTTCCCTAGGCAGAGCCTTGGACCCCTGCAAAAATGCTCGAGTCTCCCATTGACTTCAATGGGGTTCGTTACTCGAAATGAGCACCCGAGCATCGGGAAACGTTTGTCTCGAATAACGAGCACCCGATCATTTTAGTGCTCGCTCATCTCTACTAATAACCATTCATCCACTGTTTTTCGTTATTGTCAGTTATTATCCAAAAAGCTGTTGCTATAATGTTTTCCATTAACTAGTAGAGCATATTATGACGGATTCCCACTTATTTTATAAAGCATGGATTTCTGTGTCTTTTAGATGAATCTCCACTTAGATGGGAATTCTTTTTCTATATGGGTATCTTTTTTAGATTAAGGTTATAATAAAAAGTAATATTTATTTTTATATTTTTATAGTGCAAACATGTTTATAGCACTTGAACATAAGTGGGTACATGTACAAACCTGCCCTACTAGAAAGAGCTTACAATCTATGAGGAAATAGGAATGATATAAAAGGTAAAGTGCTTGTTTTGCACAATGGTCCAGCCATATTTTATAAAACAAGGTAGTATGTATTCATAAAGCTAAATGAGCTAGTCACCAGCCAGTATTTATATATGCACAAATATGATGTGCATTATTGAGAAAGGAGTGTGAGAGACACTGTTGGATAAAGTGATTAAGCTCTGAAAAATAATGTAGAAGTGGAGTGAATGAAAAAAATATAGATTTGGGAATATGAGAGGCAGACAAAAGATGTGTTTTTATGGCACACTTAAAACTGTAGATATTGAGATTTAACTTGGTTGTCTGGGGTAACAACTGGTGCAACCTGAGAAATGTCTTGGAAATGGGAATGGAAGGTTCAAATTATGATGGATATGTAGATCATTGTAAGAGTGGAGATAAGCAAAGGCTCCCACTTCCTTTTATTGGATGGAGGATGCTTTATAACATGGATTCGACAATTTGAGAATAAATAAGCTTACGCAGGCTAAGTGAATAAATATATTTACTAAGGATGAGTAAAAGTAAATAATCATCACTGTCTGCACAAACAACATTTGATGGGACTCCAGTCACCATGTTGTAGCACATGGCTGACACCCCATGGTGTTACAAGAAAGAAATAGTGTTTCAATCAATTCATCCTACCTGGATGAAGTTTCTTAATAGAGTGCCAATTAATTTTCTGTGCAATCCAGGTTTATGCCCTTTAGCTCCTCCTCCCAAGGATGTCCAGTGTAGCACACATGTCTCTGCGATAACCACTCAGGAATTCAGCTCTCTCTTTTGTATGCTCTATCATTACAAAGAATATAAAAGGTAATATAAAAAGGGACAAAATTAAAGGGGAGAGAATCAATTCTTAATGATACCCTTATAACACAGATAAATAACCAAAACACCAAGCTGTTATAAAGTGTACTGTATATATTGTACAATCAATTCACTCACTTTGCCCAATGAAACCATTTTACATACCTATAAATACTGTAGTTGTTATACCCGTGGTCTGTGCCCACCACTGCGCTACTCTTCCTGTGCAACTACAGGTGTTACATCACTTACCAAGCCAGCTTTTCTTCTTCCTAGTGGCCCAGACTCGCTTCTCCTTCTCTTGCTGCTGATAATAGGTCCAGATGCTGGTGTCCCATGTGCTCTCCCTGCGGGCTGTGGCCTGGTCTTGCTACCAAGCCCTCTTCTTCTGACCTTAGGGAATGTGCATGTGTTCCTGCTGACTCTTTAAGGGCCCTGGTTTGTTCCAGCCTGTGGCTGGCAACCTATGTGTATTTAAGCTGCCTTCTCCAGGATGAAGGTGCCTGTGATTTAGTTATTCCAGCTTGCTAGTCCTAATGAAGTTGCATTTTTCTGGTTGTCTGCCCATGTACCAAACTCTGTCTCTTTACTAACTCTGACCCTCCACTGCAATTCCTGACCTCAAACTTGTATGGATACACACAGCTCCCCTGCAGAGAACACCAGATCCCTGTATAGGAGTTAAAGAGTGAAAACCAGGGGTCTGCCAGAATAATACCCTTAGGTCTAACCTAAGTCAAACCAGTTCGTTTTCACAATAGTACCACACCCACTGTCTGTTACACTAGTGTCATATACTGTTTCAACATAACTGCCATATAGGGTCCAAATAACAGTAAAGCACAATGTCATCTCATCCTACCTTCTAGTCTCCAACAGAAAATGTATTCCCTACTGTAACTTCCATGGCTATATAAAAGCACTACAGCCCAAATGTATTCATACACATAAGGAAACTTAAAAAAAAAACAAAAAAAAAAAAACAGGCAACTCCAGTACCAGTTGCATAGAACACTATAAATGCCAACATGTTTAGGGCATAATATCCTTCCTCATGGCATCATGGCATCTTAATCCTAATTTTCTTGTCAATTTTTACTCTTCATCTGAAATTATGATGGAAAAAAGTGAGTATAGTAAAATAATTTGTGGCAACAAAAGATTAGAAATGTGAAAATACAACAAGCAATAACCTTTTTTCCCCAAATGGGCAATTATATTTGCATGCATTTGTTAGCCAACTTTCCTATTCTGTGTATGAGTATCTTGACTGGTTTTCAGCTTTTGCTGTAATTTTATTTTTATTTCCTGACACTCACCCTGCGATTCAGAATTACAGCTGCCAGCATCTGAGCTGTGAAATGTTTTCTCCTTAAACTTATGCTTTTAGATCTTTAACTTCATTTTCTCTCAGTAACATTTCAGCACATTAGACTTGCAATTAAAGTCATTTAAGAATCTATATTTAAATCCAACTGCTGGCTAGCAGTGACTGATGAATGATTAGAGGGCTTATAGCTATGAACACGTGCTGGGTTTTGTCCTTAGCTTTTACCTTTGACACAGTTGGCTGCAGATGTTCACCCACTGCATGAAATACATTTTATTTGTTTTGTTGTGTTGATTACGCAGTATCTTATGTTTAGAAGCCAGTATCTGATTTGTGCAGCTAAATTATTATTGCAGAGGTCTTTCATAGTGTGTCAGTGGATGTGAGTTGAAAGGTGGATTTTATTAAATCAATTAAAATATATATGTGTGCAAGTGTGCCAAGCCACTTACAAGTGCTCTATTAGTATAGCTGTCCTTTGGATCCACAAAGGCATAGGTTTAAATGAAGAGAGAGTGAATTGATTCTATGCTCATGAATTCATCCGTAATTTCCCAAAAAGTTCAGATTCTAACAAACTCTAATTTTTTCTTTCTGTCAAATTGAAGAGAGAGACAGAAAAAGAGAGAGAGAGAGAGATGAAAAGTCAATGAATCCTCCTAAATCCTTCTCATGATGATATGTATGGAGATATATTTTTAATGAACTATGAAATAAAGGTTCCAAGTAGAGATGAGGAAGAGAGAGAGAGAGAAAGATTAGCATTTCTAACCCTATCTGATGCCAGCAGATGTAAGATGTGCTCATTTTCCTATATTTTCCCAAAATCCCAGAGGAACATACACTGGGTTACAATACTCCTAATGGATATTGAGCACCCTCCATAAAAGGGCCTATCAAGCAGCCAAGCAAAGAATTATTTGCTTAGCTCTGTTAGGTTAGTTACCCAGAAAGAGTTGGATTCCTAGTATGAGACAATTTTCCTTTCCTTTTAGAAAAGAGATTAGCTTGCAAATCTGTTTTCCAGAAAAACATTAGAATAGCTAGAATAGCAGTAGTTAAAAATCATACTATGAAAAAGCACTTATAGAACAGTTTGAGGGTACCACCAAAAACTTAGTGGAAAAATATATGGGGAAATTGATTTATGAAACACAAAGACATATTTTTTCTAAAAAGCCTCACAAAATAAACATGAGTCAACAAGATAGACCCACTCAATATTTAACTGAAAGTGAGGCAGGCAATCTAATTTTCCATCTAAAACAACTAGAATATCCCACTTAGGATTAAACTTCTCTCAGTGAGATGTGCAAGAGCTCTCCTTCCAGAAAGACAAAAAAACAGAATGTCTCAAGGGAAAATTGCCTTGCTTATCTGACTGGTCTTGTGGAGTACTCTTTATGGTGCTCTTTATCATTAGGTAGGCCAAAAAATATTCATTATGAGTAGTGTTGAGCAAACGAGCTTTCGGATCATAGATTCAAAGTCGCTTTGGTCAAAACTTCATCGGAATGCTGTACAGAAATCCGTCTCCATACAGAATTCAAATGTATGAGCTCCATGGAGGTGAAATTCGTTATCACGAAGTTTCACGAAACTTCAGTGAATAACTTCCAACTTTGATTTTTCAACTTGAAAACTATTTTAAAACTGGGGTACAAAGGCTTTGGTGACTACTGGTACCTATGTACCGAAGCCAACTTTATATCCCAGTTTTAAAATAATTTTAAAGTTGAAAACTCAAAGTCGGAAGTTATTCACTAAAGTTTCTCTCTTTCATAATTTTTTTTTTTGGTAAATAAAATAAGCCAAATTAAATAAGTCAAATCTTCAAAGATTTGCTCACCTGTAGTTAAAATAACTAATCACTGATTGATGTCTTTTACAGCGTCCCAGTCTAAGCGCTGCACAAGTCCCCCGTGCAGCAGGGAGCATGGACCCGGCTCTCACATGAGAGCCACAACCCTGCTCTAACAAACTGTTCCAGGCTGATCCGGGCTGTTTAACTCTTTACATGCAGGGGGCAATGGCACACGCTGCATGTAAAGCGGTGACAGAGGGAGTGGACTCCCTCTGTCTCCCATCGGCACCCAGCAAATGCGATCGGCCTCTCTGGTGCAGCCTGCTGGTCAATGTTGGAATAGCATTGCCATTAAAATGTAACGCATTATAGGGATAGTGCATTGCATTTAAAAGCAATAAAAATGCTGTTTGTTATAGTCCCTTTGTGGGACTATTACGTGGTAAAAAAGAAAAAAACACATTTATTAAATTAAAAAATTCCATTAAAAATATGTTTTTTTCCATTGAAAATATGCTTTTTAATGGAAAAAAATGCCAAAAAATCTCCCCCATATGTGGGGTAGCAGAATTGCTGTTTTCCCATCTCTCTCCCAGAAAGAGTTCATAAAAGTCAATCAGAAAGTTATATGTACCCCAAAATGGCACCATTAAAAACGACAACTTTCATAACGACAAGCCCTCATACAGCTATATAGATGGAAAAATAAAAAAGTTATAGCTCTTGGAATGCGACAATGAAGAAAAATGCTTAGTCAGTAAGACCCAAAACAGGCTGGTCACTAAGGGGTTAAGGGTTAGCAAATTCTCTCTCTCTTTCTCTCTGTCTCAGTTGATTTGCAACTAAATTTAAAAAATAAATAGTTATGAATTTCACAAAAATTCATCTGACAAACAAATTCAACTTGTAGAATGGGACTTGTAGTGCAGCTACCACCATCTTGGCTGCACACTGTGCACAGCGACTGGTGGCAGAAGGGACAGCACGTGGTCCACACAGACCCAAAAGAAATTGCCCAAAGTCCTCTCAGTACTCATTTTTTATGATGCTGCTGCTGCTACTGTACCTTGGCTTGCTGGGATCTGTAGTGCAGTCTAGGAAATACTTTTCTTCTCTCATTTATATACACTACAGTCCAGTTAACAATTAAGTAGTATTCTGTACAGTAGCGTCAGTCTAGGGAATACTATTTTTCTCTCAGTTATATATACTACAGTGCAGTGAACAAGTCTGTAGTGTGCTGTACAGTAGCGTCAGTCTAGAAAATATGTTTTTTCTATCAGTTATATATACTACAGTCCAGTGAACAATTATGTAGTGTTCTGTACAGTAGCGTCAGTCTAGGGAATACATTTTTTCTCAGTTATATATACTACAGTCCAGTGAAAAATGGAGTGGTTTGCGGTAGAATAGCAGCCATTTAAAGACTACGTATTTTCTCAGTTATATGTACTACTGTACAGTGAACAATTCTGAAGTGTGCTGTACAGCAGCGTCAGTCTATAAAATACGTATTTTCTCTCAGCTATATGTACTACAGTCCAGTGAAAAATGGAGTGGTTTGCGGTAGAATAGCTGCCATTTAAAGACTACGTATTTTCTCAGTTATATGTACCAGTCCAGTGAAAAATGGAGAGGTTTGCGGTAAAATAGCTGCCATTTAAAGACTATGTATTTTCTCATTTATATATACTACTGTACAGTGAACAATTCTGTAGTGTGCTGTACAGCAGCGTCAGTCTATAAAATATGTATTTTCTCTCAGTTATATGTACTACAGTCCAGTGAAAAATGGAGTGGTTTGCGGTAAAATAGCCGCCATTTAAAGACTACCGTATTTTTCGCTTTATAAGACGCATTTTTTTCCCCCCAAAGTGGGGGGAAAGTGGCTGTGCGTCTTATAAAGCGAATAGAGCAGTATTACATGGCTGGCACATCGCATGCTGTGCTGCATAGCATAGCGGCCTGCGATGTGCCAGTGAGATGTAAAGACGGGCGCTATGGGGGTAGTAGCAGGGCCCGGCGCAGTCACTGAAGTTTATTAAGCCACCCCGGTCGGAGCAGCCATCACTTAGAAAGTGTATGAAGCAGCCCCTAGCAGGGCTGCTTTGCTAAACTAACTTAGCTTCCATAACTTTTCAGTACTCACTATGAATGAATGCAGGCAGCAGGTAGGACGGCAGCGCAGCTCTCTCACTCAGTCACGCTCCGGCCCCACCCACTTCATTAATAAAGTGGGCGGGGCCATAGCCGTAGCGTGACTGAGTGAGGGACCTGCGCTGCCGTCCTACCTGCTGCCTGCATTCATTCATAGTGAGTACTGAAAAGTTATGGAAGCTACTATATGGTAGTTTAGCAAAGCAGCCCTGCTAGGGGCTGCTTCATACACTTTATATGTGATGGCTCTAATAATTGGGGCCCAATGCAAAGGGGTCAGATCCCCCCATAACAGTCATCCCACTATAACACTGTCCTTCACAAATCCCCCAATAAGTGTCCTCCACAGATCCCCCAATAAGTGTCCTCCACAGATCCCCCAATAAGTGTCCTCCACAGATCCCCCAATAAGTGTCCTCCACAGATCCCCTATAGGTGTCCTCCACAGATCCCCTATAGGTGTCCTCCACAGATCCCCTATAGGTGTCCTCCACAGATCCCCTATAGGTGTCCTCTACAGATGCCCCTATATGTGTCCTCTACAGATGGCCCTATATGTGTCCTCTACAGATGGCCCTAAATGTGTCCTCTACAGATGGCCCTATATGTGTCCTCTACAGATCCCCCTATAAGTGCCCTCCACAGATCCCCCTATAAGTGTCCGCCACAAATCCCCGTAACAGTGTCATCCACAGATCCCCCATAACAGTGCACCATCCACAGATCCCCCATAACAGTGCACCATCCACAGATCCCCCATAACAGTGCACCATCCACAGATCCCCCGTAACAGTGCCATCCACAGATCCCCCATAACAGTGTGCCATCCACAGACCTCCCATTAGTTCAAAACCCACCAAAAGCACACCATTTGGTTCAAAATATTTTATTTTCTTAATTTCCTTTACAAAAACCTAGGTGCGTCTTATCATCAGGTGCGTCTTATAAAGCGAAAAATACGGTATGTATTTTCTCATTTATATATATTACAGTCCAGTGAACAATTCTGTAGTGTCCTGTACAGCAGCGTCAGTCTATAAAATACGTATTTTCTCTCAGTTATATATACTACAGTGCAGTGAAAAATTATGTAGTGTGCTGTACAGCAGCGTCAGTCTATAAAATATGTATTTTCTCTCAGTTATATGTACTACAGTCCAGTGAAAAATGGAGTGGTTTGCGGTAAAATAGCCGCCATTTAAAAACTACGTATTTTCTCATTTATATATATTACAGTCCAGTGAACAATTCTGCAGTGCTCTGTACAGTAGCATCAGTCTAGGGAATACATGTTTTCTCTCAGTTATATATACTACAGTCCAGTGAAAAATTGAGTGCTTTGCGGTACAATAGCCACCATTTAAAGACTACGATTTTTTTCTTAGTTATATATACTACGGTCCAGTGAAAAATGGAGTGGTTTGCGTTAAATTAGCCGCCATTTAAAGACTACATATTTTCTCATTTATATGTACTACAGTCCAGTGAACAATTCTGTAGTGTGCTGTACAGCAGCGTCAGTCTATAAAATACATATTTTCTCTCAGTTATATGTACTACAGTCCAGTGAAAAATGGAGTGGTTTGTGGTAAAATAGCCACCATTTAAAGACTACGTATTTTCTCATTTGTATATATTACAGTCCAGTGAACAATTCTGTAGTGTCCTGTACAGCAGCGTCAGTCTTTAAAATATGTATTTTCTTTCAGTTATATGTACTACAGGAAGAGAACCAAGAGAGAGCAGTGTCTTTAAGGCCAATTGAGTGGAGCATGATGAGGAGGAGTTTATGGTCTACTGTATCAAACGATGCAGAGAGATCCAGAAGAATCAGTAGATAATAATCCCCATTTCTTTTTGCTGTTAGGAGATCGTTAGACACTTTAGTAAGGGCAGTTTCTGTAGAGTCTCTCTGTGCTTGGGTGCTCTAGCCGAGCACTAGGGGGTGCTCGACTGCTCGGCCGAGCACCCAAGCATAATGTTAATCAATGGGACTAAACCAGGCACCCCCCGCTCGGAAGAGGGGAGGGTGTCTGGTTAATAGAAAAAGGTCAGAATCGCGGCTTCTCTTTTACTCCTTTCACTCGTAAAAGTATGCTACTTAACTGAATTTGTACGCATTAGCGCACAATGCGTAGCATTAGCATGCAAATTTGTACGCATTAGCGTACAATGCGTAGCATTAGCATACAAATTTGTACGCATTAGCGTACAATGTGTAGCATTAGCATACAAATTTGTACGCATTAGCATAAGCATCCGTAGTATTCGCGTACAAATCAACATTACAGTGAATGCCAGTACTCACCCGCACGTTTATTCCCTGCGTAGAAGCGAACAAACGTGTGGGGAAGAGACTTAACTGAATTTGTACGCATTAGCGCACTATGCGTAGCATTAGCATACAAATTCGTACGCATTAGCATACAAATTTGTACGCATTAGAGTACAATGCGTAGAATTAGCATCCAAATTTGTATGCATTAGCGTACAATGCGTAGCATTAGCATACAAATTTGTATGCATTAGCGTACAATGCGTAGCATTAGCATACAAATTCGAATGCATTAGCATACAAATTTGTATGCATTAGCATATGCATCCGTAGTATTAGCATACAAATCAACATTACAGTGAATGCCAGTACTCTCCCGCACGTTTATTCCCTGCGTAGCAGCGAACGAACGTGCGTGGAAGAGACTCGAGCATTGCTCGAGTAGTTCGGCGGAGTATGCTCGCTCAACACTATCAGTAGTTAGCAGCACAGGTCGGCTCAAGAGATTTTTTTTTTTTTTTTTTTTAGTAGTGGGGTTATAACAGAGTGTTTGAAAGTGGAGGGAAAGATACCAGAAGAGAGAGAGAGGTTAAAAATTGTAGTTAGGTGAGTGATGATAGCCGGGGAGAGGGACTGGAGGAGGTGTGATGGAATAGGATCGCTGCTGCAGGTATCATACCGTATATGTAAAGTGAAGAATTGCATCAATCAACAAACAACTCCACGTGCTGTCAACCTGTCAACTCCAACTGAGCAAGGTGGTCAGCAACAATAGCAGGATGATCGTGGCTGTGCTGCATTTTGGGGAAATAACACATGCTCCCTGCATGGAGCACTTGATCAATTTAGTCATGCAATGATTTTTGAAAATATACAGTGGCTTGCTGAAAATGTTGGCTATGTCCAAGAGACTGTCCTTGCATTTCAGCGCCATTCTTATGTGGCAAGGATCTCCCTCTTGTACTTGAAGCGATAGAATGGTCTGGTCCCCCAAGTAAAATAAAAAAATGCCCCAAATGTTCCAATAGACCTCAAAAGGGCTTTTATTTGTTTTTAAAATAAAATCTATCCCTGCCTAGCGTGCCTCTCTCCCTACACTATCTGTTCCACCTTGCGGCAGCTCTCCCTGAGTAACACTGGCCAGGAAGGCGTCACCGGGTGCTATATAGCACCTGATGACACGTTCCCGGCCAGCCAAACAGTGAAATGCCAGTAGCTAAGATGGCTACTGGCATTACACTGAATGCCATCCCTCCCCACACACTAATTAATTAGCGTGCGGGGAGGGGACTCGAGCATGGCGCTCGAGTACACCCGGTCTCTCTTCGGCCGAACACCGAGTGGACCCGAGCACCAGCATGCTCGGCCGAACAGCCAGTTCGGCCGTGCATGCTCGCTCATCACTAACAATTACCACTTTTGCTTGTGTAAATATGGGCAAGCATTCTGTCCCCCATTAACTCATCATTTTGGATGCTTGTGCAGAACAAGCCACTGTTTCTTACGACATTAATATATATGTGTGTGTGTGTGTCTGTTGGTATATAAACAAGGGCAGAGACCTAAGCTTGTTAACGCATAACTTTCAGACACTTGATCCCAACAAGTCAATGTTTAAACATCTGTCCCTGATAAGGAGCAATTTTTGAAAGATTTTGTATGTAAAAAGCAGTGTGTTTTCAAACACGTTTGCTATGTTGATCTGTGATTTAGGCTGAGTTTCTGCTAACTGGGTATAATTTACAAGTATGGCAAATTATTACCTATTTCATAGATACTATATCTATGTGTAGTTGGCATGTGACACATTCAATGTTTTTATTTAACCCCTTCACCCCCGGAGGTTTTTTCGGTTATGCATTTTCGTTTTGCGCTCCCTGCCTTCAAACAGCCATAACTGTTTTATTTTTCTGTTCAGATAGCTGTATGAGGGCTTGTTTTTTGTGGGACAAGTTGTACTTTCCAACGCCATCATTTAATATTGCATGTGGTGTAGTGGGAAGCAGGAAAAAAATTCCAAATCGTGTGAAATTGCAAAAAAAACGCTATTCCGCTACAGTTCTACGGGTTTCTTATTTACAGCGTTCGATGTGCATTAAAACTGACCAGTTACTTTCATTCTACTGGTCAGTACGAATCCGGCAATACCTAATATGTATAGTTTTTCCTGCGTTTAGATGGTGATAAAATAATTAGAAAGTTGCCCTTTTTTTTTTTTTTTCCTTGTCATATCTTGACCCCTATAACTTTTTGGTATTTATGTGTACAGAGCTGTATGGGGGCTCATTTTTTGCGGGGCGGTCTTAAGTTTTTATTGATACCATTCTGGGGTGTGTATGACTTTTTGATCACTTTTTATTTAATTTTTTTTAGAAAAAAAAAGCGACAAAAAACAGCGAATCGCCATTTGGACGCTTTTTTCCGCCACACAATTCGCCGTATTGGAATTTTTTTATATTTTAAAAGTACGGGCGTTTTCGGTCACGGTGATACCCATGATGTCTATATTTATGGTTATTTAGGTATTTATTTTTTACTTATACGGAAAGGGGGGTGATTTGAACTTTTATATATTTTTTATATATTTTTTAACATTTTTTTAAAATTTTTTTCTGACTGTTTTAAGCTCAAATATGAGCTAATATATTGTGTTTTTTTTTCTTTATGAGCAATCAGGGATTTACTAGACTGAGATAAATCCATGAATTGCTCATTTCTTATCCTGGCCTGCCATTTAGTGGCCAGAATAAGAATTGCACTTTGAAAACTGTAATCCTCACCAGCGAGGATTACAGTTTTCATATGGTGTAAAGACACCCCGATTGGCCACTCGGGGCGTCTGTACACCACCTGGAAGCGTACGCTTCTGGGTTCAGAAGCATCCTGATGCCGTGATCACGGCATCAGAAGGGCCTAGAAGACGCCGCCGATGGCGGTAAGTAGCGGCAAGTCTCTGCTGTTAGAAACAGCAGAGACTTGCCGGCCATGAACGGCGCTGGTTGGGAAGGGGTTAATCCACACACTTCAAGAACTATGACTTTGTTTTTTTTTGTCAACAAAGTTATGAGTTGTTTTTTGCTTTTTTTGCCACTATTTTGAGATACTTATAATTTGTTAACTATTGCCACTTTCCTACACCCATAACTTTTTTTCCCAACACAACCATATTGTCTCTTGCTTTTGTGAGACATGTTGCATTTCTTGACACTGATTTGGGGTACATATAATTTATTGTTTTTTTTTTTTATGGGAATTGAGAAAAATAGCAATTCTGTAAAACTTTGTGCACCATTGCTTCTCCTACTTGCTCTGCCAGTCACTCCCTCTCCTTCTTGATAGATAGAGCCAGAATGCTGCATAGTCATCTCCCCAGGTCAATCAAGAAGGATAGAGGGGTATCTACATTAAATCAGAGGTCTCTCTACAAGGCACCATGCCTGGTTTAACAGTGAATTTCCTGGTGGCAAATTCCCTTCACCTACTGTGCCTGTTATTGAATACAAGGTCAAAACTCCTGAATATTAAGTGCAACCCTTGAAGTTATGCATCATTTGTGTATTTTTTTTAGCTGGTTCATAGCAAAGTATATTGAGGAGCAATGCATTGCACCAACTGAGAAGCAAGTCTATAAACTTAGTTTAATTTTTTCTTGGACATTAAAGTAAAAGTAGAGTTATTTGAATTAATTGAAAATATCATTTAGCAATATAAATTCTACTGCCATGAAGCAATGTACCTGAATAACAATGATGTTCACATATCTTGTGGTTTTCCAATATATTCTTGTCTTCATTAAGAGAGCAGAAATTTTCCATTATGACTTACGTACCATTTAAAACTGCACAGCACAAGTAGCATTTTATTAATATCTGCCACAATTAATTGACTCTATCACTATCACTATCACAACTGTAACTCTATAGTTTTGAATTTTCATTTTGTACTTGTATAATGTAAATATCAAAATCATTAAACCTAAACTCAAACAATTTTAAAAACAAGCAATAACCTTAGAAGTATATATATTAACCAAAAGGCTTGACTTTGGGCTATTCCTAAGGGTGCTATCCTGATAGTCTCCTGGTCAAGGGATCTGGACTTTTCTGCAACGGAACCACCAAAAGATTATCTCCTGGAGTAGTCTCTGCATTACTGATAGCTGACATACCATGTCAGAGACATCAATGCAGGGCACCAAGGGGTCAGATAGAATTAAAAGGACAAGCTGAAGTCAGGGCAAACAGAGTATATGCTATACAATAACAGGTTAGGACAGACAGCAAAGGGTCAATACAGAGGTCAGGCACAGGTGAGACAGACAAGCATAAACACTATATATGGAAAAAGTGCTCATAAGTGAATATAAAAGCACTTAGAAGAAATGTGATGGTAAAAAGAGGCTCACCTTCTGAGCCTGTGCTAAATTAGGCACAACACTAATGACAGCTTATTATTGTTATCAATCTGTTGCTGCGTCCTTATGTCCTGGATATGGGTGTCAACTAGAGATGAGCGAGCATGCTCGTCCGAGCTTGGTGCTTGTACGAGTATTACGGTACTCGTAAGTGCTCGCTGCTCGGACGAGTATCTCGCCATGCTCGAGGAAATGGCATCTTCCGCATTGTGCATTTTTGGCGCCTATAAACTCAGTCAATCACAAGCCGGTAGACTCTGCGATACACCCAGCATCACGTGGGGCCCTTACATGTCGATAGCAGGGTTTGGCTGGCCTGATCAGGTGACCCTGGAATATACTAGTGACTGTCCGCGGTGCTCGGCTCAGATGCTGTCTGGATGTCGTTAGGGACAGAGCTGCTGCGTTTCAGGGAGAGTGTTAGGGCCTGGATTTAGTTCTCTGTTAGGTAGGAGTGATCTTAAAAGAACCCAACAGCCCTTCTTAGGGCTAAAAGACATTTTTTTTTTCTCCTGGCTGGGCTGGCTGGCACTAGTAGTGCAGCTATCGCCATATATAACCCTTTTTTTATTGTTATATCTCAGTGATACAAATCCATTTCATACAGCAGTGTGAAACCATTCTGTGTGTCACAGTTCAGCTGTCCACTCACTACAAACCACAATCCGTATTTTCTGTCCAGGTGACCCATACTGTATGTCACATAATCAAATACGGTCTTTTGCTTTCACTGATACAGCTACATTAGAAAAATTTCTGAGCGACATTTGTCTGGGTTGCAGTCAAAATAGCCACATTCAGCAGGGGCTGAGTTTGCTCTCTGATAGCTTCTGCACGTCACGTTAAAAAAAAATATATAAAAAGAAAATATAAAAAAATATATATATATAAAAAATAGTTTTTTTGTTGTTTTAGCTCAGTGATACAAATCCATTTCACACAGCTGTGTGTAACCATTCTGTGTGTCACAGTTCAGCTGTTCAGTCACCACAATCCGTATTTCCTGTCCAGGTGACCCATTCTGTACGTCACGTCAGTAAAAAAGGTCTTTTGCTCTCACTTATACAGCTACATTACAAAAATCTCTGTGCGACATTTGTCTGGGTTGCAATTAAGCAGACCAAGTCTGCCTAATCTAATAGTTTCCGTGTAATTGCTCCATACTGCACGGTACGTAATAACATACGTAATTTAGCTCTAACTAATCCACCTATATATTTTCTTGTTCAGATTGAACAAGTTTGTGGGTTTCAGTACAGCAGGCCAATTTATTTATTTATTTATTTATTTATTTATTTTTATATAATACACTTATATACAGAAAATGTTGAACCCCAGGGCTAAGGGTCGAGGACGAGGGTGTGGGCGTGGGCATTCAATTACTGCAGGGGGCAGAGGCCGTGGTCCTGGGCTGGGTGAAACAGTACCTGCTGATGAGGGAGCAGGGGAACGCCGCAGAGCTACACTCCCTAGCTTCATGTCTCAACTTACAGGGACACGTGGTAGAGGACTGTTGAAACCACAACAGTGCGAACAGCTGATGTTGTGGATTGCGGCCAATGCTTCAAGTAATTTGTCCACCAGTCAGTCTTCCACGCAGTCCACCCACGTTACCCAAGGAAGCACTCCTCTGGCTCCTCCACCTCAACCTCCTTCCCCCCAATCTGCCCCCTCCCAGGAAAATTTGGAATGCGATCCGGCATACTCTGAGGAACTGTTTTCTGGACCCTTCCTAGAGTCACAAACCACTTCTCAGGTTGCTGCTGACCTCGTTCCTGATGCCCAAGTTTTCCAACTGTCGCAGTCTGTGGGTGATGATGATGACATTGTTGACTTAGTGGAAGAAGTGTGTAAAGAGGTGTCGAATGATGAGGAGACACGGTTGTCAGACAGTGGTGAAGTTGTTGTCAGGGCAGGAAGTCCGAGGGGGGAGCAGACTGTTGAATCGGAGGATGTCGAGGTGACTGACCCAAGCTGGGTTGATAAGCCGAGTGAAGACAGTGCTTCTGAGGCGGAGGCGAGTGCTGCACCAGAACAGGTTGGAAGAGGCAGTGGTGTGGCCAGAGGGAGAAGCAGGGCCAGAGCTGGTTCATCAGCAGCAACTGTTACACGTAGTGAAGCTACCGTGGTGAGGCCTAGATGTTCGCAAGTCTGGAGGTTCTTTAAAGAAAGTGAGGATGACCGACGGACTGTGGTGTGCAATCTGTGCCACACCAGGATCAGCAGGGGTGTCACCACTACTAGCCTAACCACCACCAGCATGTGCAGGCATATGAGTGCTAAACACCCTACTCAATGGAATCAAGGCCGTTCAACTCTTGCGGGTCACACCACTGCTCCTTTCCCTTTGTCACTCGCTGCCTCTGCTAGTCAACCCCCTGCCCAGGACCCCGACACGAGTGCCTCCCACCAGAAAACCACACCTTTGCCTCCACGATCCTCCACAGTGTCCACCAATGTGTCCCAGCGCAGCGTTCAGCTGTCTTTACAGTAGACGCTGGAGCACAAGAGGAAATACAGTTCCACCCACCCACATGCCCAAGCCCTCAACGTCCACATCTCCAAATTGCTGAGCCTGGAGATGCTGCCCTATAGGCTGGTAGAGACCGAGTCCTTTCGCAATCTCATGGCGGTGGCTGCCCCTTGGTATTCGGTCCCCAGCCGACACTATTTTTCCCGATGTGCCGTCCCAGCCCTACACCAGCACGTGTCACAGAACATCATCCGTGCCCTGACCAACGCTGTTTCAGAGAAGGTCCTCCTAACCACGAACACGTGGACAAGTGCTGCCGGGCACTATATCTCACTGAAGGCACATTGGGTTAACTTGGTGGAGGCTGGGACCGAGACTGACCCTGGGGCCGCTCATGCACTGCCCACACCGAGGATTGCGGGGCCTACCTCGGTCACGGTCTCTCAGACGTACTATGCCTCCTCCTCCTCCGAATTACCATCCGTGGGCACGGCGCCTTCAGTCGGTAGCTCTAGGCGCAGCAGCAGTGCCGTGGGTAAGCGCCAGCAGGCGGTGCTCAAACTGCTGAGCTTAGGTGACAAAAAGCACACCGCCCAAGAGCTGTTACAGGGC